>JAYMTN010002083.1:0-11611 GCA_036897425.1 Erodium trifolium | reverse complement strand
TGTGTTTATTTGGTTGTTATTTCTTTTTCAGTTCTACGATGCAAAGTAGAATTTTCATATAAGTCCAAGAGCGCTGGTAAACCTACGGGGGTATTGGACACTATCTTGAGCGTTAGGATATATGATCATGAGCACTATATTATAATTTGGGGCCATCGTGTTGAATAAAAAAAACCTATATATGCCCCTACGTTTTAGAAAAACTAGTAAGCGAACATGTATAACTGATTCTTTAACCATATGTTTGAACTTGAAGTTGATTGATCTTCTAACATGATAGGTATCGTGTGTTTTAAGGATACGAGTTCGAATCTCACTATCTTAAAATCTCATAGATAAAATGTTTATATTTTATCTTAAAAAACTCTAATCTCTTTCTTCTCGGTATGTTTTTCTAAAAAAACATCTCTTATAAAACTATTTTTGGGATGTATCTATTAGAATATAATTATAATTAAACTATCAACTTTAACTTGTATGGTTTGATTTGATTCTCGAATATTCAAGTCGTTACATTATACTTTAAAGTCATTCCTTACGACTCGAAGTTGTTAGTTAAGCTAGACGAACATTGATCGTCGTAGTTTGCGTTATTCGGATTTCAATATTTACCATTTCTGTTCATCTCTCACCCATATCGATTTACAGGATGGTGTTCAGGAAAACGTACGCGGAGAAGGATTTGGACGATAAGGGTTTCAAGAAAATGCTTGCAGACGTAATGCACTTGATGGCAGTTACTAATATGGGAGATTACGTACCGTACATCAAAACCCTCGATCTTCAAGGTCTCGCTCGGAGGATGAAGACGACCGGGAAGATCTTCAATGGCTTCTTCGATAAAATCATCGACGAACATGTGCAGCTCAACGAGGAAGAAGACGATCCTGGTCACGAAAAGCACACCAAAGACTTCGTTGATGTTCTGCTAGGCCTCATGGGAGGAAACGAATACTGCATCGACCGTTCCAACATCAAAGCTAACATGCTCGTAAGTAGCCTTAACGTTGTGATTGATACGATCGGAACCAACACGCTACGTGTTAGAATATAAAATCATAGTTGAGTCTTCTTAAGAAGATCATAATACTAGTTTATTTAATAAACCAGGAAAAAAAATTGAGTTTGTAGGTAGATCGGACATTAATAAAAAATATTTAGCTTTGGTAAAATAGTCTTTCTTGATTCACCCAAGATTCCACGTATGCTAGTACGGTCACACTACTCCAGGATGTCTTATAAACAACAAAGTTATTTTGGCTCTGTCACCTTTATATAGATTCGTGACGAAGCAGAAGCTATGTTACTAGTATGTATGAATAGCGACAGAACACGTTAGCTTCGTCACTAATAATAATTTCAGGGACGAAGTAAAGTACATGATTTAGCGTTGCCTTTGTCACTAATGTATTTGGTGACAACGCACTTGTTCTGTCACATAAAAGAATATAAGCAACAAAGGCTATTTCTTTGTTGCTGATTACATTCGCAAACAATCCATTACTGACGTGGCATTGGTGTCAGCTGCTTTGTTGCCTATGTCTTTAGTAACAGCGTTTTTCTTTTCAGTGACAATACTATCTTTACTGCCTATAAGCCTTTCTGGAGTTGTGTCAAGACGTAAGGCAACATAATAAGCTCGCACTATTTAGGTTTAGATAAGGTTGACCTATTAATTATAGAAGCTCGTGCAGTCCCGTTACAAGATTTTGTTTGTGTAGGACATGTTGGGAGGGGGAGCGGACACTACCGCGACATCGGTGGAATGGACACTCACCGAACTAATCAGGCACCCTAAAGTAATGAAGAAACTACAAGCAGAGTTGGAGAAAGCGGCAGGGATGGAGAGGATGGTACATGAATCCGATCTCGAGGGCTTAGAATTCTTAGACATGGTGATCAAGGAAAGCATGAGGCTACACCCTGTAGCGCCCTTGCTACTCCCTCACGAGTCGTTGGAAGACTGTACAGTCCAAGGGAGTAATTATATTGATAAAAAAATTCGTCTGAACGGTACTTTAAATTTTTAAAATTCTCGTGTTACTGTGAAAGGATGATAAGAGAGTAATGAGAAGATCACGTACCGTATAGACGAATTTTTTAAATAATATTATCATGTGAAAAGACATGCAACGAGTGTAACTATCCTTTGATAAAATGTCCCTCGAACCTTAAAATGTGTTATATAGAATAAGGGACAATGGCATAAATATAAAATGCCGTGTATTTTGAAGAGGTTATTGAAAGAAAAAAAAAATTAGTTTCAGTTGTTTCATTAGAAGCACAATCGTAATGTAATAAGCCTGTATCGTATTGTATTTTTCGTTCCAATAATACAATCTATTTCGTTTTTATTTATGTATAAGTGAAGTTAAATAACTTAATAATTATAAAAGTAATTGCCAACATTCGGAACCTTCACGGTTTCTCTATGAATCTCTTCTTCCCCAAAACTATTTTCGCCACTCCGTCTCGTTTCTCTCCAATCACCACCTCCATTTCTAGTCTTGCTCCTGATCCGATCATAATGTCCTCACAATTACCGCGCCCACTGACCCCTATCGCCTTTCGCCTGCCTATCCGTCGTCCTTCACCGGCTCAACCAACAAGATGGGGACCGTGAATCATGTCACGGGAAGAATTATACCAGCCTCACCACGTATCGTCAGCTCGTCAATATGAGATGACATACTCCCAACGTGGGGATCGGAAACCAATGATGGATCCTCGCCGACTGTCATCGCGCATAAGAAGTTTTGTAGAAGAAAAGGGTGGTCCCATCCTCCAATGGATGTCGTATGGCGATGTGGTGAGTAATAGGCCTCAGGGACCTATTAGAGCACGGTCGTTGGCCTCCATACCACCCACCCCTATCAATCGAATTATGGGTCCAGATCTTGCTCCAAGCGTCGCCAGGAGACCACGCGACCTGCTTGGTCTCGTGAGGAGGAGGTCCCTCCACAGCCACACCTCGTGCATGACCGATGGTCCCGATCCAAGGAGCCCTACCCGTGGAAACTGATCCACCACAATGAGCGAGTCTTCTTCGAATCGATCAACGTTACACTGGACGAGCAAGGCCTCAACCGATCACTGCGGGTGAAGGACATGCTGCTAAGGATTCGTGTTACGGTGGACACCCGTCGGTGCATGGACAATCTAGTAGATGATCGTCTGCAACCCTGAGACACCCGACAGAATGAGGATCGTTTGCCTGATCCTGCCTTCCCGGGTCCCTCTAGGATACGAAGAGAGGTGCCCTACTGGTACCCATCCCCTCTTGGGTCTGGAAATTCCAGTTCTCGTGACCGCCCTCGATAAGACCAGGCCGCCTCGTTGTGCCGAGACGAGGTCTAGGGATACGGATGTCTACCGGTGTTGGGGCAGAGAAAGTCGGGCCCACTCGGGACAGGATCACCGACTGCGATGCTCGATAGGGAAAGGCAGCAGAGGTGGGTGAGGACGGCTCGACATCAGGTAGAGCCGTAGCGCTTGTGGAAAAGAAGGAGAGGGTCCCAGCGAAGGTGGTCGAAATGGCAACGGTGGTATGGGGTGAAGAGGGAGTCATTTCCGAAACCCTCATTTCCATGCAGAGAAACTCTCTTAGCAGTAGTCTCTTATACTCTCGTTTAGACACGATGAACCCTATTCTTATGATTGTTACTTAAGATGAAGGTTAAAAGTGTAAATAATTTACGGTTTAGAGGTCATTCATATTTTTAGAGCATCTCCAATGGGTCGTGGCAAGAGTCGTGGTAGGAAGCATGGTAGAGACTTTTCAGGAGAGAGAAATAATAAAAAAAAATCAACTTTGAGGAGAGAGTGTTAGTCGTGGTAGGATCCAGACACGACTCCACGTCGTAGTAAGGAGCATTTTAAAGGAGCGATAAATCTATTTTGCTTCAAAAACAACTACAAACCGTGACTCCATGCCACGAGTCGTTGGAGAGGGTAGGAGCCATGGTAAGGAGCAAAAAGTGAGCTCTTAACCATGACTCATGCCACAACCCATTGGAGATGCTATTATGAGGCATTATAATTTTTTCATCACGCGTTAACTCCATTATATGCGTTGTCCAACAAAAAAAAACAGATATCGACTTTCTACAAAACAAAAATAACAGTAATAACCTGTGAATAATTTAATAATTTAAACTACACAGCTACACTATATATACATAACAAAATACTCCAACAATCCTTTTGAATCAATGGATCAAAAGACCAAGCACTGTCAAATAATCAATAGATCGGTTTGTTTCTTTACAACAGAACCCCCCAAAACTAACATCAGAACAAATACAAATACAAAGAATGTAAAGGTTACAGCCCAAAAATCACAAGGCTCTGAACCAAAGAAAAGAATATGAGAGAAAAACGAAACGAAACAAAACGATCGGGGTCAAGGAACGACGATAAAAAAAACTAATTCCAAGACACATGTACACAGAAAATTATCAGACCGATATCGAACTCAGCTCCTCGAACACTTGTCTGACGTTAGGCCTCTCGTTAACCGGTAAAATACACCTCAGCGAAACGGCGAGCAGCTCATCCATCGCTTTACACGGCTCTTCCCCGCTCGCTATGTCTCTGTCCATACAATCCCGTCCCCGCCCTTCCTGGTCACAGAGCCTGACCCAGTCTGTAAGATCTACGGCGCTTGATTGGCCCGATATTATGTCACCTGCACTTCTTCTTGTTAGGAGCTCCATCAAGATTACTCCTAGAGCGTACACGTCGGCTTTTAGCGACGGGGATGGTTTGGCTGACGTGGCAAGCTCGGGTGCCCGGTACCCGAGTGCGCCTAAGTTTAGTATTTGCTCGGCGATGCCTGGTGGGGTCATGAGACGGTGAAGCCCGTAATCGGTTAGGAGAGCGTTGTTGTCTTGGCCAGTGAGGAGTATGTTTGTGGGCTTTAGGTTCCCGTGGGGTAGGCCTCGGTCGTGAAGGTATAGGAGGCTTCGAGCAACGTCGACTGCAACTTTGAGCCGTTGGTTGAAGGACAGTGGAGAGTACCTCCGTGGCGTAGACTCTGATCAACATAAAATCGATAGACATGGGTTAAAATCGATAGACAACAAAAAAATGTAAGGAACAAGAACAAGAAAATAGCTTTGCTCGTTAAGAGGCATGGGTTAATTGCAAAAAGAATACCCTGAGGTATTCATTTTCTGCAACTTGTATCCCTCCTCTTTGATAATTACAAAACAGAAAAGTACCCTGAACTTGTTGTCAGTTTGTTGCAATTTGTATAAAAAAATATAATTTTGTTCTTACAATTTAGATTTCAAAAATAGTAAGTAAAAAAATACCAAAATTTTCATATTCCTTAATTTTCTTCATCTTTGTACCGTACAAAGAGCAATAAATTGAAGGGATATGAAAATTTGAATTTTTTTATTTTCAAGTTTTTAAGGGTTAAATCATTATTTCAAAACAAATTTATATAAATGCAACAAAAAGACCAGTTCAGGGCTCTTTTTTACAATTATCAAAGAGGGCTACTAATTGAAAAAGTGAATATCTCAGGGTTCTTTTTAGCAACTATCCCTAAAGCCAATCCTACACAGATCATAATTGCAAGAGAAGTGCAAATATATACTAGAATCCCAAAGAAACTACAGTTACAGTTAAGAACAACAATTGGGTCCATTTAACTAATACTTGGCAAAACACAAGCAGAAGTGAATTAGCTCACGCTTGCTTGAAGCAGGCAAATTAGATTTCTCGATGTAACAATATTGGAAATTATTTAACAATGAGTAAAGTGGGAAAACTTGAAAGTCACTGTAGTTAAGTGAGAAATGAGAGATTATCCCATTTAACAATTTATCTGACCCTGTTAAACTAATCGGACACCTAGGGGGATAAGATGGTTTCAGATTTATCCTAACATTAACCTAAGCAAACTATTTATTGCCCCCTGAACCTGCATTACTTGCTCCGACAATACTAGTTTGCATCACTTCATAATAAATAACTCATCTGCATAACTATTTGGGATAATTGCACAAACTTGCAGTGAGCTATGCGTGTTTCGCAAATACTATCGGGGGGCTATTTTTTTTTTGCAAAAAGCACCCCCAACTATTTTCCACCTGCAAATCTACTAATGGGGTTGATTCTTTTTGCAAAATGTCGAATATAACCATGCAAAAGTTGTACACACAAGGGTTCCAAATTGCAAAACGCGTATACTGAGGGTTACAAATTGAAAAATATGTATAATGTAAAGGGAAAAAGTGTTGATTCCAAAAAAATTGAAGTCATGGGACTGTCACATGACTGATTTCCCTTAAAGATAACAGATTTGCAGACGGAAAGTAGTCGGTGGATGTTTTTTGCAAAACATGCATAGTTCACCGCAAGTTTTTGCAATTATTCCTAAAGATTAAGCATAATCTAAAATTATTTTCACATACAGACAGAGAAAATCAAAAGGGAATAAATGTCCAAGAAAACTTACCATAGAGATGCAAGGACAAACTATCTCCCGGTATATAATCTGCCAAAAGAAGCCTTTCCTGTTCTCTAGGCCCCCAATAATACGCCCGTAAAGGAACAATGTTTGGATGTCTTATCGCGCCAATCCTTTTAACTTCCTTAGCAAACTCCTTCTTATGTTTGACCAGTCCTACCCGCAACCACTTCACGGTCAACATGTGCCCACTGTCAAGAGTAGCTTTGTAAAGAGTTCCATGGCTACTTCTCCCAAGAACTTCAGCCGGAGCTCTAGATAACTCTTCACCAGTGAATGTGAGTGATGCATCAAGGAAAGACAATTCTCCAGCCAACCGATCGGGCGAGTACACATCCAACATGACGGGTTGTGACTCGATAAAACGAGGCGAAGAAGAAGATAATGGGGAATCCAAGGACTTTCTTCCAGATGTTGCGGGGTAAGAATCTAGCAGATTAGGATTTGCAGCTGCTGAGCTCGCTAAGACCTCTTCGGGCTGAGCATGCCCGATGATTTCGGTTGCAAACTCTGTCTTCCCAGATAGAGACCTTGAGTTCGATGTCAGTAAGTGATCATTCGAAAAGCTTAGTGAAGTTGGTGGAGGTTGAGCATTGTTATGAAACCCGAAAAGAGACGGTCTCGCAAACCTTCCTGACTTCACGTCTCTCCCTGTGGTTTCACCCAATCCAGTTCTCCCATGGAAATCTTTCCGGTGTGCTCGATGATAAGCCAATAAAACAAAAGCAATCATCAAAGCAGCCCCAACTGAGGCGACAATAATTGCTATTTTGATACTACCCTGACTTTTCTTCTGACCATGACCCTGGTCAGGAACAAAGGCATTGGGTGATGAGGCAGCACCAGGGACAGTCAGTAACGAATTCCCCGGGCGAAACGAAGAGGTTGAGAAATTTCTCAGATTCTCCGGTACAGTGCCTGATAGATCATTACCAGAGACATTGAAAACATGTATGGTCTCTGGAAGGTTATCGGGGATTCTACCGTTGAATTTATTGTCAGATAAATCAAGAGACTCCAGGTTAATAAGTTTACTCAACTCAGCAGGTAGCTCCCCAGACAAATCGTTCTCCGCAAGATTAAGCAATCTAAGCCTCTCCAAGTTACCTATTTCTGAAGACAAGGGCCCTGATAAGGAGTTATTAGAGAGATCTAGAAACTCCATTAATGGAAGAGGATGTAGAAGCAATAATGCACTTTCATGAGAACCTTGAAGAGGGATTGGACCCTTAAATCGGTTTCCTGAAAGATTCAGGCTTGTCAAGGACGGCGAAGTGAAGAAACTACCAGGAACGGGACCGCCAAGTCGATTTAAGCTTAGGTCAATGACGGACAATCTTGGACTGGTGCCCAACATAGAAGGCAAATCACCTTGTAGAGAATTGTTTTGCAGTCTAAGTGTACTTAGATTCTCATACAGAGAAGACGAGTTCGGAAATTTTCCAGATAAATTGTTTGAGCTCAGATCTAGAACTTCGAATGAGGCATTCCAATTTTGCATAACAGATATGTCACCAGATATCTTGTTTCTTCTTAAATCCATCACCGAACATCTGCTCAGAGAAGCAGGCAAGGTACCCGATAAACCATTTGAGGAAAGGTTCAGAACATTCAGAGTTGTAGAATTAATGTCATGAATTGAACCTGTAATGTTTAGAAAGAGAGAATATCAGAAACACCCAACACTGCTATACATTAAAGTCGATAAGGATATAGAGAACCACAAGCCCTATTAATCTTTTATATCAAAGATTAATAAAGAGGAAATGAACACATTTTAACTAGGGATAACTGCAAAAAAGTACCCTGAGGTATTCACTTTTTGCAATTTGTATCCCTCCTCTTTGACAATTGCAAAAAAAGTGCCCTGAACTTGTCTTTTTGTTGCACTTTGTATCAATTTGTTTCAAAATGACGATTTTCCCTTAGAAATTTAAATTTTAAAAATAATAATTAAAGAACAAAAATACGAATTTTCATGTCCCTTAAATTTCTCTTTTTGTACGGTACAAAGAGGAAGAAAATTAAGGATATGAAAATTTGGAATCTATATTGTAAGGGTAAAATCGTCATTTTTATACAAATTACTACAAAAAGACAAGTTCTGGGTACTTTTTTGCAATTATCTCTCTCAACTGTGCCAGCTAATTATTATATACACCGAATTGCATATCAGTCCTACATATCAAAGCCAAGTGATTTAATTTGAAAATGCTTTGACTACTCAAATCCATGATACTATAAAAGTTTTCACTCAATAATCATGTCATATGAAAGTAAAAGTAACAAACATTTTCCCACAAAACGATATCTATTTAATTAGACAAACTAAACCAAGTAGTCAAATAGTACACAATGCAACACAAGTATGGGGTTGTAGTTTTAATTCAAGTAATATAGGGCTACTCCATATACTACTGTAAAAGCAAAACTAAAAGAGATGTTCCCGTAATTACATATGTATTGGTTGTATTTGTCGCATAAATACTTGCAAACATATTTCTTTATCTAGAACTAAGAATTTAACATGGCAAATACAGCAAGTACACGGAGGTACAACGCATGGGACCTAGAAACTCCTTAGGAAAGCTGATGCTACAGTGTGAAGTACATCTGAATAGTGATAATTCACAGAAGTGCTCTCAAGAGATCTAAAAGAATCTTATCTCGAAGGACCACAAATGTTACATTCTTAAATTCGGTATGACTGCCAGAAAGTAAAAGGGCTCCATGTAGGTGAATCTGAATTGTTTGTTGTCTTTTAGAATTTTGTAACAAAAAATATTTAGACCAATTGAATCAAAGTTAAAAGGGATTATTTGCAAAAAAGTACCCGAGGTATTCACTTTTTGCAACTTGTATCTTGCAAAAAGTGCCCCGAACTTGTCTTTTTGTTGCACCTTGTATAAATTTGTTGCAAAATGACGATTTTACCCTTGAAAATTTAATTTTAAAAATAATAATTAAAGAATAAAAACCCAAATTTTTATATCCTTTAATTTTCATACTCTTTGTGCAGTACAAAGAGGAAGAAATTTTGGATTTTTTTTTACTTGTTATTTTTAAAATCTAAATAATTAAGGATAAAGTCGTCATTTTCATGCAAATTGCAACAAAAAGACAAGTTCAGGGTACGTTTTTGCATTATCAAAGAAGAGGGCTACAAGCTGCAAAAAATGAATACCTCAATGTACTTTTTCGCAATCATCCCAAGTTAAAACAATCTTCATTCCACTCAAAAACAGTCATATTGTGTGGACAGAAGTGTTAACATCCCAAAAATAGAAAAACTTAGCTAATCATAAGCAAAAAAAAATGTTACTTCACAAAAGAAATTAAAATCAACCAACTAGTGATCAATCAAACCATCCATGACATCAAACTAGTGCATATGGACCACAATGCAAGGTATCAAGACTTCATTAAAAAAATGCACAAATTGTCCAGAAAAATAGCACAAAATTGCTGAAGAAAAGGTCAAAGAAATACCTGTAAATCCATTGCCACTGAGATCCAATTCCTCCAAGACCATGGAACTCTCCAATAGCTCCTCAGGCACAGACCCATATAACTGATTGTTTGCTAATCTCAGAACCCTCAAATCAAACAATGACCCAAATGAAGGAAGCTCTCCACTGATCTGATTATCACCCAAATCAACCACTTGCAGGTTCCTAAACAAGCTAATGGAGTCAGCTGAAAAGAACCCACCATTCAAGCTATTGTGACTCAAATTGACATATCTCAGAGTATTGGCCAATCCGGAGAAGTTCTCGGGGCTGCTCGGAAGCTGCCCGGAAAACCGATTGAAGCTCAAATCAACATGCTCCACATTCCGGAGCTCCGACAACAAAACCCCAATGTCCCCCCAAAGCTCATTGTCATGCAAATCCAGAACCCTCAGCTGCTGGAGATTCCTGATTCCGTCAGGAAACCCGCCCTTGAACCGGTTCCCAGACAAATTAAGATAATTCAACCCCCAGAGCTCATTGATCCGAGCCGGAATCGGCCCGTAGAACCCATTCCCGGACAGATCCAAATGCTGCAAAGAAGTCACCGTCCCCAGCGCCGGGGCCAACCTCCCCGTGAAGGAATTCCCAGCCAAGCTCAGATTCGCGAGCATTTTGAGCCCAATCAGAGTACTGAACTTAATCTCCCCGGCCAGCCCGAGCCGGTCGAGGACTATCCCGGTGACGGAGCCGGATTCGTCGCAGGCAATGCCAGTCCAGCTCTCCGGGCACGCCTCCGGGTCCGGCAACGACGACCGGTTCCACGAACCGGTGACCCTCCCCAGCGGATCGACCTCGATCCCCTTCTTGAACTCGAGCAGGCATCGGAGCTCGGAGGAGGAGCAGGACACGAGGAGGAGCAGGGAGAGGAAGGAGAGGGAGAGGGGGGAGAGAGTGGAGTGTGGAGTCATTTGGGGGATGTGAACCCTAGTGATTCATCGACGGCGAGGATTTAGGGGCGAGTCCTCGAAACCCTAGAAGCGGAGGAGAGAGAGGAGAGATGGGTTCGAGGCTAAAGAGAGAGAGGGAGAGGGACAGCGAAGAAAGGTTTGGCCTTTAGAGAGAGAATGGAGAAAAAAATCCGTTAAAAATGGCGGTTTTGGGGGTCAGATGGAGAGAGTGTTGGTTGGTGGGAGTGAGTAAAACTACAGACTGTAAAGGACAAACCTCTCTCTCCTCTTTCTCTCTCTTCTCTTCTTCTCTCTTATTGAAGCCCCCACACACACTGTCTCACATCACATGCTCTTGGGGGGATTTGGTTCTTTTTTTAATTATTTTAATATTTTGGGATTTTTGGGGGGTTCTTTATTATTTACAGTATGGTCCTTGGACTTTTGAGTAATTGTGTTCAGACCCTCAGGGTTTGTGCTATTTCCATCACCACCCCTTAAATAGTAGAGCATCTGCAGTGGGAATCGTTCACCGGAGACGATTAGTCCTGGATTCGAGGGTCGGTTTGCTCACTCGTCCCCAATGTTGGAGCTTGTTAGTAGGTGAATTGAGGAGGGAAGGTCGTATGTCAAGTGGGAAGTGGGCAGATGTAAAGACCGACCCTGGACTGGGCCGGTACCAGGCACGGTCCGTGGGATGGGCCGGGCCGGTACCAGGCACGGTCCGTGGG
>JAYMTN010002082.1:0-11611 GCA_036897425.1 Erodium trifolium | reverse complement strand
TAGGACCTTTACTTTAAGTACTATTAGATTTACTTTCATTTGGTTCGATCGGTGTGATCGTAGGGACTTTTATTGTTGTCTAGGATGTGAACTAGACTATTTCTGCGGGTTCAGAGCGCCGGGTGTCCTACGGAAGACACGAACGTATTCTGTTCTCAATACTTTTTGTCCGACACTTGTATTGGTTTGTATGCATTTTGTGTAATGCAATCCCTCGATTTTACCCTTAAAAAAGCTCAAAAATAAAAAATACTAGAAACCTCGTGTTTTTCTCCACTCTGCCAAATAGTCCCACCATTGCCCCGATCCACCTTAATTGCTTCCAAATCATGTCATGTTGTTGTTTTCTACCATTACCATGTCTCTACTTGCTTCATCTGTGATGCTCCAGTGGCCTACCCGATGTTCGTCAGATCGTATCGCACCTTCCGGGCTATAAAAGGAGCATCTAAGGTTCTTTTTCTCCCATCGCCTCCAATGGTTCTATTGTCTTCAATGCCGAGGGATGTTCTATCTCCCCTACCTCGGCCTCCCGTGAGGTCTTCCGGTTGGAGAAGGTACCTTGCACCGATGTTTTCCATCCCTCCTGCACGTCTAACCATTGGCCCCGTCGATGACGTCCTCGAGGGCATAGTCTATGTGGTTATGCCAATTACCGCTCTGTGTACCAGAGGCACCATGGTCGATTGTGGGACTGTCTTGCCTTGGGCCTATGTAAGACTGTCATCCTGTCTTCAGGCTTACCATATGGGGTGTCGCATGCGCCTATGGAGACCGATCATCCAGAGATGTTCTTCCCATGCGTGGCGTTCACTTGGGGAGACAGTGCCCGTCACTGCTCTTGGTTGGTCAAGTCGACCCTCTCTCGCGACCTTTCGGGTTGGTGTGTATCCTCATTCGAAGAATGACCAGTTTTGTTCCCTAGACTTCCGCTAACATTACCCCACGATGGCTCCCTTGCTCGCAACCTAATCCTTTATAAGGGAAGGGAGTCTCCCCAACCAAGAAAGAACAAGCCCTTGATGCTTAATCCTACGCTGGCGATAGTCATGGATGTCTCACTTTCAGGGGAATGGGGATCCACATTGACGTCCAACGTTATACCTAAAAAAATCCGCTTACAAGGGGATTTCTGTTTTCGCCTAGCCCACCAACTCATTGGGAGAGATCGAGGAGGGTTCGGCTCTAGATGTGTGGCTGGTTGTGACAACCAACGTCCTACCTAACCCTATAGTGAGGATAAGGCCAACCAGTTCTCCAAGAGGGTTCCCCTTGATCACTTGGGTATTTGATAGCGGCGATAGAAGTGGTGACCCGAGCTTAAAGAGAAATTAGCACGTTAATCGGCCTTGGGTCTCCAAAGAATGGTCGGTACATGACCTATATGCTATTCATCATATTTTTCTCATTGCTTGGTGTAAGGCCGCTAATACTTAATGAATTCTATTTCCTTCACAAAGAAAATAAAGTATAGCCAACTCATAATTATTCACGACTTCACGGTTTTAAATTTTTTGTTCTTTAGTTAATAATAATACACAAACAACGTATAATAAGATAAACCTTCTTAATTTGGGATTAGGCAGGGTTATCCCAACAGGTTCTCCAAGGGATTCCCCAAGAGCAGAGGTGCCGAAGGAGACCCCCCTCACGCAAGAGAGCTGGGGAGGATACGTTGAAAGAAGTATAGACGAGGGCTGGGAAACAGTCCGCCAGGAGCCATGAGAGAATCTGGCCATGGGCTGCCTGGGAGGACTGGCAGTCTGCCCCTTTATGGGGTTTCCCCACTATGTCCTATGCTCCGTCCTCGAACCAGGCGCGTCACTCAGTTGGTTAGAGTTCTTCTTTGGAGGATCTACAAGCGTTTAGGCTATTATGGCCGGCCTCAGGTTGAGCCGGATATGGTTTTATTTTCTGCTTTAGTTGTACGTCTCAGTTGTCTGAGTTTTCAAAAACTCGTCTATCCCCCGAGTTGTTTTAGAGGATTAATTTTAATTGTAGTTTATCTCAGGACGGGCTGATATCCCACTATTTTTCTCACCTTTCTCTTTTACCTTAAATAATAAAATATATTTCATTCGCTAAAAAAAATCGATAATAGATGAAAATTTCCCTTTTCACGACCTTCGAGGAGGTGATCAATCTAAATCTCCTTGTGATAAAGGTATGGAAGAGGTGGGTTGCAAATTGAGTTACAAAACCATTATATGATGTCTATGAGATTTCTTGTAGGTCATAATAACATTAATATCTTATGCTTTTGTACATATGCAAAATTGCCAAATATACGATAATTTGAATCACAAGAATGAATGTGGCCTACAAAAATGGAACCCCAATTCCAATCTCGACCCCATACAAGGACTATTCATTCAGTGGGAGGCAGAATTATTAATCAATCAATAACGTTCTAAAATCAAATGAAGATTGTAAGATCGATCACAAGAGATACACACATTTGAGAGCAGTACAAACAAGATTGGGACAGCTCGCTCGCGTTTTGGATTTTCGATGCGTCGACATCTTTTGGGTTTTCGAATTTTTCAGTTTGTCTTGATCACATTATTAGTATAATTTTAAAACCTTCAATTATATCATATTTTTAGGTGAATAAAATAATTGTTTTGTCCGTTATCCATAAATTCTGCTTACACAACTATCACTTTTGAAAACTCGTACAAATACAAACACATGAACAAAATTTCAGCTTCTGGAATAAGTGATACAAATGCTCTTTTTCTGGTAATCAGACCTTTCTTTTCCAGAAAAAGAAAGGATTCAGAAGTACATTCCTGGTACCTAAGCAATCTAAAAGAATATAAAGCCAAAGCACAGGATAAGCTAACGCCAGCGTGGCACTCCCATATTTCAGCTTTGGCAGAACGGGCTTCTCTCCTTCTCGTCCTCCTTTCAAACTCTTCCCCTTCTGCGCATTCAATTTCAGGATTCGTTATTCTCCTCCCTGCCGCTTCTTTTCTTCCTCTTAAATGATTCTATGCAGCTATAAGTCAGAATCTTACTAACTTGGATCAGAACTTGTGGCTTTGATTTGCCCAGTCCCAATTTGATTTTTCTGCACCCGCAAGAATCCAAAGGAGAACAAGAAGAGATTGGAGGAGTTCAATCTGAAGAAGCTCTCTCTGGATCTCCAGATCAAGCTTGCTCCCAAGCCGTCGCCAATCTGTTCTCTCTCTCGATTTCATTTTGATTTCTCATTACAAGGTTTGGATTTTGATGTGTGGGTTTTTGTTTTACTCAGGCGAAGCCGAGGTCGCCGCCCCAGAAAGAGGAGATGGCGTCTGTCCCTTCTTCTTCTTCGTCTATGATCTTTTATTTTCTGATAATTAATTAGGGGAAGGAATTGGAATCAATGAGCAGACCCGGAACCTTCCTCAGCCCACGAAGAGGAGACGCAATCCACCGGAAGACGATCTCGACCCAGTCCGCACTATGGCGGCCAACATCGGCCTCTCCACCAGCGCCGGTCTCCGAAAGAAAGGCACTGGCGTCCGTCCATGGCTCCTCCTCAATGTCACCGGACAGGCCCAGGTTGTGGAAGCCGGCAAGCACGCCGCACCTCTGCGACCTTCAGATCCTTGGCCCGCTCCTGTCCACCGTTCTTAGCCGAGAGAGGGCTATCGTCATCAATCTGCAACATATCAAGGCCTGAATGCTGGAAACTTGCTCATAATGGATTTTTTGTTCTTCCATGTGTACCTTTTGCTTATGGTTCACATACAGACGTCGGTACAGAGTGGTTTTTATAGGATGCAAGGCACATGCACTAATTGCAATGGAACAGGAAAAATTGTGAAGGTAAGGAATAAGTCCTCAATCCCATGATCACACAATAACATATAGGATTGATGTAGCAGTGCAACGATTCTGATGTTTTTTAGTGATGACATTCATAATTTATTATTAGATTACATGATAGTGAATGTCAATATTTTTGTTGTCTTAATATGTAACTGATATGTTCAATGAAATAATGGAGGGTATTTTGTGGATGTGTGAATTTTTAAGGGCTGCTAATTGTTTGATTATCATTGGTCTTCCTATGGTTCTCCTTTAGTTTCCTGCTACTTATTGCAAGGTGATTAGATTTTACATTGTTGATCAGTGAATTCGTCAACTGCTACAATTATTCAAGCTGTGTAGTTCAATAAAATCATCCATTAGATCAAAATAGAATTTCAATTTGTCATTATTAGGCAGTCAGCAATTGCCCAGAAACCGTCACAATCACATATTCTATTTTATCTTCTTTTTCTTTGCACTGAGATGAATTTTATAATCTATTGTTGGTATCAGAGCTTATGCAAGTCGTGCAATGGAGCCCGAGTTATGGGAGGTTCTAAGACGATCAAATTGGATGTCGTGCCAGGTATTTCGCTAAATTACTTCCATGTCTGTCAGTATATAAACATGATATGCATTTCATGAGGCATACTGACCTTGATTGGTTGCTGAGTTTAAGTGACACTATCAAAGTTATTTTTGTTTGAATTGTGCTCCATTGAGGTATTCTAAATGACCTTTAATGACATTCAAATTGAACAACAAACTAGAACCCTTCAGGTATCTTTTAGTTCAGGATTTATTTATAAGCTTGGGTTTTGGAGGTTTTACTATTTTATTCTCTAACTCTGAAAGCTTGATTTTTTCATAGTTTATGTGCCTTAGACTTCGCATCACTATTTGTTATCATGTACTGGAGGAGCAACACTGTTGAAGATAAAAAAAAATCTTTTAGGGATGTAAATAATGTTCTTTATGAATGGACTGATCAACCCGTGTTTGGAGAAGGATTACCTTTGATAATGTGGCCTTCAATATCATTGCACTGTGAGTCCTCTCTTTATAATTATACTTTGCTAATTTATGTTCCTGTTATTGAGCTGAATATTGGATTCCAAATTTGCTTTGTACAACCAGCAGATGGTCCGATTCATCCGTCAGGAGGCCGAGGAGAAACCTAACAAGATCTCCGTTTCTGCTGAGGAGGTATCGTGATTTCCATCTTGTGATCGTACATTGTCGAATTCGTTTTTGAAGGTTTAGTGCCCTAATTGATTTTCAAACATTTAGAAATTTGTTAGCTTGATGTTTGGTTTAGCATGTGATTCTGATAGGTGTTTTGATTACTGCTTCTAAAAAGTCAAGTAAGGTTGTGATTCCTTATTTAGTGAAAAATGCTTTTGCATCATATTGATTACAAGAATAAACATTCCTAGGATTTTTTTTGTTCAATTTGTGGTTTTTGATTCGTGCTCAACTCACCGAGTTGTAACTTCACAATTACTCTCACGCTTCGCTTACCGTTCATGATTGGAATGTGGACGGTGGAAGGATCGTACCTGGTTTTTTTTTCAAGGAGTCCAATTGGCAAGTGGCTGAACAATGTTTTTTTGCTTCCTCATTTTTTCAGTATTTTATTTGTGAGAGTAGTTTTGGTTTGGAAATTAGATTGCAATATGGACAACGGGTGTGATTATGTACTCTGGAGAACGTTGAGCTTGGCCTTCATGACTTGATGCAGTGCTTTTGTAAGGGATCAGATGCTTTTGTGTCGAACACAAATTGGGATTCCTGATACATGTTCAGCTCACCGAGTTCGAATTGGATATCTGCTATGGCTAACCGAGGTATGTATCATGGTTGTTTGCTTAATCTTGATTTTCAGCATATTTGAATGACCTTGCATGGAAAGTATCTTGATTTTGTGTGATCTCATGGAAAGTACCTTTTTGTGTTCAATCTTCACATTTTAGGATTTTTTTTTTCCTCTTTAAAATACAACTTTCTTGACTTTCTTGAGCATATTACTAAAGAATAAAAGTTGGAACCTCCTTGTGTGTAAAATAAACTCTTCTTGAAGTCTTGGTTTTGTGGGTGGGAACCGTTTGTTAGACGTGTATTGGCTGCATGTTCTATCATCATCTGCGTGTCATATAGGTACCCCGAAGTGTACTCTGCGTTTTCTTCTTTGTTTGTACGAACTTACCCGATTTTCACTCGGATTTTCAATTGGCTGCGGATTGTGGTGGTCTGATTCAGTTGTGGTTGTCTCTGTGTAGGTGTTGTTTGCAAATTTGAAGTTTCTATTTCAGGAAATGGTCATTGTGCTCACTGGGTCGTAGTTTAGATGCGTGGACGAGTAGTGAATGTTTTGTGTTTACATTCCAATTTTCATTTTGAATGATTTAATGTGTGTCATTTTTAAATTCAGGGATTTTATTGACATTGGACCTTGCATTCGACCCTATGATATGTATGTTTATGTGGAATGTTTATTCTGTGAACTAAGTGTACATGACCTCGCGTACTGGATATTGAGGTTTTGACAGTATAATGCATGGCCAAATCACATTTTTTGGTTGTAATACCGTGAGGTGATTTAATGATTGTTTATGTATTGTAAAAGGCTATAAGTGTTTGTGTTTGCAGTGTATATGATTTTGTATGAGAATCTGAAGCCTGTATTGTGCTTTCATCGGCGCCTTTTGGAAGTATTTTAAAAATCATAATCATCATCGGCCTTATTAATATTTGTTGTTACTTACACAACCTTCAATTCTTTGCTTCGGTCCAGCTTCTTCTCCTGCCCCTTCTCACCTTCATCTGTTTATATTTGTTACATAGACTTAGTTCGGACTGATCAGATTGATCTCAAGAGCTTGGACGATCAATCGACACTCATCAGAGCTTGAACCACATGATTTTTTTTGG
Organism: Erodium trifolium; assembly: GCA_036897425.1. Classification (NCBI taxonomy): domain Eukaryota; kingdom Viridiplantae; phylum Streptophyta; class Magnoliopsida; order Geraniales; family Geraniaceae; genus Erodium; species Erodium trifolium. The sequence goes on along the minus strand of JAYMTN010002082.1, from coordinate 4,879 downwards.
CTTGGAAAAATCTGATGATTGTTTCAGATTATCGCAATGTTTGGCAAATTGGTCCGTTTTGTGTTTAGTCTTGGTCGAGGATTGGAAGTTGTTTGGACGCGATAGTCAAACACAATGTGTATTTATGGTCTCTGATTCAAGTTTTTGAATTTGTCTTCTGAAATTGCTAATTCAAGTATTCCATGTATTTTTTTCAAACGTAGAAATTGGAGAGGGGATGTTTGATACTATATTAAAGGGGGAATGAAATTTTGAGAGCCAGTTATGGCCATTAAATTTGTCCAAATATCTATCATATGGACATTCCTAACCTACGATATTCAATTGAAGTCAATAAAATCACAACATCTTCAATATTGTGTTTCATATATCATGATTATATGAAGAGGTCAAGTTATATATTGAGTATATCCGTAATTTATTTTTCTTAGTTTATTAGACACGAGATTTATTTTTTGGATAGCATGACAATGAAAAGATGGAGAATTTTGGGGGTTTGTATTTTATACTAATCCTTACACCTCGCACCGCGCGGTGCCCACACCTAGTATGAAATTAATAATGCAAGGAGTGTTCCATCAAAAAATAATAATAATGCAAAGAGTGTGATCCAAAAAGAATTACATTAAAAACCTCTCACTAGTCCTTGTACTTACTTTCACCTTCTTTCGAAACTGTTGAATCATTTCTAAAGAAATTTTGACTAGTCAGCTTCCCATCAAGTGATGTTGGGTTGAGCAAATAACTACAAGATTGTCGTTTCCTCCTCTCTGAGTTCACCCTTGCATTTTGCAATTATTTTCTTGCAATGACATTATACGGTTTTTTGGTGCAAAACATCTGTTGCTGTTACTAATCAAAACTGCCCCCAACTGTTTTCTTGGAATGGCATTGAAAAAAGTTGAGTTCTCATTAGACCCAAGCATACCTAGGGCACCATAGAACCAAGAGCTCTATTGAGGGCTTTGTTGCCGAGACAGAAACAAGGTAATTGGTGCAAAATCTTCCACCATCATGAACAAGACTCTCACTCGTGTACATAATCACATACTGCTTTCGCCTCAAAGTCATCGCTATCATTGTCAGATTGCATACCAGAAGGTTGAGGAAGTTAGGCCGGTAGAGAGAGCTGGAGGCCCAAAAGGAAGGGAGGGCCTGCTCTTCCCGTAGCTCGACAATGCACCCGTTGCAAAAGAACAGAGGGAGGTGCAGGTATGACGTTTTGCTGGCAGAGGACCACATTTATGAGCTTTGTAGTATTAGTATTGTCGTAGGGTGATTAGTTTTAGCAAATTTAGAATTGCAGAGAACCTTGAAGCAAAAGTAGGGTATAAGCTTGGAGCCTCTGTAATTTCATCTATCTTTCGGTTAATCAATGAATATCAATCACTTTCCATTCCAAATTTGAGTATCATGAGACAAAGTTCGTGACGCTTCTTCCTCGGCCTATAACTTTTTGCACGAAAGAGTCGGATTTTTACCGTGACCGATAGTCACAAACTAGAAAACCTAAACAAAGAACCACTCGACAAAGGACAAATCAACATATATAGCACAAAAAAAATCCAGATCAAATGAAAAATCTAGACCGATGTTTTTAAATACACTGCATGGTGTCAAAAGACGTCAAGTTAACATAGTACATGTGGAATCTCTACAGGTTCACAAGAAATGAAACATTTCACAAGCATGGAAACAAATTAATGGTCCATTTCTCTCAAAATCCTGCTTAATCAACATTGAAAAAACACCAGTATTTGCCCTAGTACAAAAGGGTAAAAAGAAATAGACGTTAACAACAGAAATATGACACCAACACAAGAACTTATGGATCAACTATAGACACGGGAACATCGAGGCAGATATTCATCTAGAGCATGGTTCAAAACCAGCACTGATTCTCATTTCAAGTGGAACTGCATTACTCAGAATGAACTGTAACAGTTTACTTGATTAATGAAAGAAATAAACTAGAAGCTGGCCTCCACTACCAAACTGTGAAACAAAATGTCCTTTGCCATGAAAACAGAATAAAACCAACCAGCGTAAACTTGATTAAACAGTGCATTAACTTACTGAACCGAATAGAAAACACATTTCCCATGCAACTCTCATCAAAATATCAGGGAGGGACACCACGGATGTGGCTCGAGACTGACACAGAGCAAAAATGTTTATATCACATTGATATTTAGGTTAGGAAGAGTACACATTAGTCATGAAAGCCACAGAACTTAGGTGGGTAACATGATTAGATCCAGAAGAAGGAATTTTTTTTTTTTAAATAAACAGAAACCAAGCTCAACAATTAAGAATGCCAGCTCATTAAGTATAATTCACAATCCCAGCGAATCGCTAGCTTGAATCTATGAGATTTTGATTAGATGGTATTGTTTGATTAGTTCACTTGGTGTAAGCCGCTTAGACTTGGCAAATTTCATACCAAAACACTCATTTTAACCATCAGGATTCAAACGATTCAGTCCCTAGACCAATTTTATGTCAATCTAGCCCTCCATGTATAACAAAATCCACCAAGTTGGTACTTACTATCCACTTCCATCAATTTAGAGGTCACAACTGCCAAGTGCCACTATTATTTGTTAGAAAAAAATGGCAAATGAGGTGACACGTGGCTTTCTATTTTTCATCGTCAATTTTAAGTATAACAAACTAGTGGATTTCATAATAATTGGACTAATTTGTTGGATCTTAATAATTCAAGCAACTTTCCTCTATTGGTAACCTATAAAACAAGACATCTTAATTCTGCAAGAGCTACTTCTAAAAGTTAAAATATATGCTTTCTGGCAGCAACAAGTTTTTGTTTTTTGTTATTGTCACTCAAAAGTGCTACTTAACATGACTGTGTGATCTCTATCGTCTAGAGTTTCTTATAACATAGGGGAATGACTGTTTTCAAATTTACTAGTCACCCAGGTCCCAATCTTAACTAACAAAAGGATCTACTGAACATGATAAAGAACTAGCAAATATGAAGTACCCAAGTTAGGTTAAACTCCAGATACAATTATACTCTATAATGAAAGATAATATGAACTACACAAGTTAGGTTAAACTCTAGATCAAATTATACCCAATAGTGAAAGATCACATTGACAACTTTCCACAACAAAGATAAGTATTTTATGGTCACATCTTTTTAATACCAGATAAGTCAAATTCCTAATTACCTCAGTATAATATCTACAAATTCTGTTATTACCCATACAAAACAGAGTTTCTTATGTTTACAGAAATAATATGTTCTCTGAAACAAATTTATATAAAATATCTCCGACCAATATTACGTCTCGAATTAGTGGATATTATAGGTACCAGTATCATAAATAATTAGGAATTAGAAGATACCCATCGGAAATCATAAAAGTTATTACTATAGACCACATACTGAGAACTGATAAATTTTGCAAAAAGACTTACTTGAGTAGCAGAAAAATGGAGGCTATGACCTATTACATAATGAAAGAAAAAGAAAAAACTAATATCAGGGTGATTATTCTCATAAGGAATTGTCGCAAAACCAGCAGCAAAAGATTTAATTAATGAATTACTCACCGATATTACCATCCCGCAATAATGCTGCAGCCATACACCTCCAACGCTAATTCCCTCCAGAACAACCAGACCATGAACAAGATTTAATTCATTTCATTAGAATATTTAAATATGAGCCGCTGGTTTTTATTGAAACACGATAAATGATTTTATTGAAAGACGCGACCTTAAGAGGTCAAACAAACAAAATACGAAACAAAGATAACAGGGAAACACAGCATATCTTCAGACTCATGCAGATTGGCAATCAGTAATTGGAAAATCATTCTTCTATTTGAAGTAGCAGATTAGTATATGTAAATCGATAACCAACTTTTTATGTCCATCATCACAAAGAAGTAAACACATGTAATAAGAAAACAATATATAGCCTCGTAAGGCAATGGAATTAGTCATTTCAACAAACATCCACTTGGACTGCTAAAAAGTTCTTAAGCATGAACAAAGAATTAGCAACATAAGCATGCAACCAAGGGAGCCAAACAAACTTTCAACAAACAGACCAAGGTACCTTTGCCCGAGTGCCTTTTATGCATCTAAGAACTGGAGGATAGCCTCAAACGTAGTGACGTGTATCCTGAATGAAAAATATAATTAGACTTCCTTCCCAAACAACTGGAACAAAACACTAAAAGATAGAAATTGAGTATAAAAGTGAAAGTAAAGAGAGGATACACAAAGCATGAGTATATAAAAACTAATAACCAAACGAGAGGATACAAACCATTAAAGTAGCAGTGACTAATTGTTCAAGCAAATAATAAATAGTAAAAAGAGAAATGACCTGTTATGACTAACAATTACAAAACAGGTAGAGACGATAGATGTTATTTCACAAAGCAAAAAAGAAATTATCTAGTTTTTCCTTATTGCTTTCCCACAAATAGAATCGTTAAACAAAAGTCAAGGTACAAATATAACTCTAATGGAAAGAAAATAAAGATAATGAAATTTCACATGGCTATAATCGAGATTGACTACGGGAGAGAAGATAACGCCTTCAGCAAGTTGTCTTACAATAGAAACAGAACATCCCACTGAACGAATCGTGGCAGGAAGGAATAAACCTCACCAAACATCATCCTCTTCGACTTCAACCTCCCGAACAGTGTGACCTTAGGCCCTCGGGCCACCACAGAAGATAAAGACAGACAATGCCCGATGATTAGATATCTGAGTATTAGATCATAATATACTTAACATCTAGTTCAACAGCATTTCTGGAATCAGAAAATCAGCAGCATGGTTCACTTGCCCGTGATGAATGGATGATTCAAGGCCTGTGATACTGTCATTCTCT
>JAYMTN010002081.1:0-11612 GCA_036897425.1 Erodium trifolium | reverse complement strand
ATGCATTGTACTCCCATTTTGTGTAAGTGGTCTTATTTCAGAGTTCACCAAGCACTTGGAGCAAAAAGAGGCGAAACGGAGCAAAATTAGAAGCTGGGCAGAAGTGTCAATAAGGCGCACCAGAAGTTGCACGTCGTGCATCAATCGATGCATCCAGAATAGAAGCAAAACAATTTGCACCAAAAGTTGCACGCCATGCAACTAATCGGTGCAACTTAAGGTGCACCAGAACTTGCACGGCGTGCATGCGACAATGCAGACGTCAGAAACGCAATTTCCAGCTGCGTTTCCCGTTTCTAATCAACATTAACTCGTCATATAAAAGGGACTTTAGGTCAGAATAGGGGGATTACGAAATTGAGAGAGAAAAAGTCACATTTTGGAGCTTGGAGCACTTGGAGAAGATCAAAGGAGACAATACGAAAATCGCATCGATGTTCTTTGTAGTTTGGATTGATTTCAAATATTTGTATTGATATTATAAGTTAATATGAGTATGACTATTTCGATCCTTGTCTCGTGTTCTTATCCTTTTGCTGTGAATTAATTCTTTATCGATCTAGGACTAGGGGGAACGATGTGATGAATTGATTAAGCATATTTTGGTTATACATTGATAAACTAGTATTAGAAAAGTGTTTATGCAATCTCGACGCTACTACAAATGTAGACAGATCATATTTTGCTATGAGCATGAATAATACTTGATTGATAAATCGAATGTGAGACCAATGAATAGTATGATTGTACCGAGATATATTTTTCTATTGTATTGGTAATGAAATTAGTTTACAACACTTTCAAAATACGAAATCTTCGTTTCAAAAAAAAATACGAAATCTTGACGTCATAATTTATTATAAATAGTCATTTATTATCTTTCATAAAATAAAAATATTTTAAAATTTTCCTATGCTATTTGTTGTTATGGAAATAATAATCACTTCCTCTCTGTTGAAAAGCTGACTCCCCAGTCCCTCCCCCGTTGTTCGTAACCGGTTTCACATACAAGAACATAATATGCATGACAAGGTCTTTTAGCTTCTCTTTCTAAAACAAATCCTCTTCCCTCTCCCTAAGCTAATCCTAGATTTGTCGTCGTTCTCGGTGGTGGCCTCATGCCTTCGGTCCTCGAGGTCACTGTCGATCCGCATCCTCACCTTCTTTTCCTCTGCCCTACTGCTTTTTCCCCTTCCTCACCTTTCTTCTATGTCCTCCTCCTTCCTCCGGCGTTAGCCTTTTCCTCTTCTTTGGCGTCCGGTCTCAAATCTGATTGTGGGATTTCTTTCCCCGCCTCCCTAGGCCTGGATCATTGCAGATCGCAGATTTGATGGTAGGTTGTGGTGGTTGGCTTCGTCTTCTCGGCATTTCCTTCGTATCTGGTTTCCTGAGCCTTCGGTGTTTCACTCCAAAATCGATCGTGGGACGCGTTTCCAACTTAGATCGTTGTGATTTTGGTTTTCTCTCTCCGTGGTCAAGGTTACTTGCTCGTGTTTGGTGATTCTGTTCGTAGATATGGCCCTTCAGCACCTGATCTATGGCTTCTGCACTTGGGCTGCTCTTAGTTCCCCCCGCACGTTTTAGCTCTCTACCACCACGCTCATAAGGTCTGGAGATTTTGGGATTTCTTGGTTCCATTTTTCTCCCTCGGGTATTCTCTCGGTGCTGGCCAGAGATGGGCTCCTCTAGAGCGTCCTGAAGACTACTTGCGCGTCCTGATGGGGGTTTGCTGCGTTGTGGTGAGATTTCATCTGTTCTGCCTTTTATGGTTCAGATTTCCCCCTTTTTATCTTTCTAGTTATATCGATCTCGCCTCTGTTCTTCCCGCCTTCTTCTTTGGCTCGGGCTTGCCGGTTTGGGTGTTGGCCTCCGGCGAGGGTTTAGGCTTTATATGCCTTGTTTGAAGTTGGTCGATACAATAGTTTGGTAGGTGATTTCCGTTGGTTTCCACTGGATCTGTCTCCGTCGTCGCGATGCTGGCCGCCGACATCTGTTAAGGCTTCATTCTCCCTCTCAAGGGGACTGCAGTCCTAATGAGCCGGGAATTGCTTTGTGCCATTTAAGGTTCTGGCTTTTGATTTCTCTAGTGTAGTCTTTGAGCGGCTGGGTTTTTGGTTCCCTGCAGTTGGTTACTTGTTCTAGTTTTTTTTTAGCTTATTGGTTGTGAATCCAGGTCTAAGACCTTTTGTTTGGTTGTCATTCTTACTGCTTCAAGATTGTGAAATCCACGTTTCAGACCTTAGGTTGTTAGTTTATTGGTGTCTGTTTCTCTGGTGATTCAAGTCCGTAGGTGTTTCTTATTGGTGTTCCATAGTGACGTGGTTTCGTTGTTTTGGTCTGTTGCAATACCTCTTGTTGTTGTTTGGTTGTTGACTCCGAGATGTTGGTTGAGAGGTTCCTTCAAGAAATGCTTCTTAGTTTGTATCACTCCTTCACGCTTAATCTTTACTTCAAAGATTGAGTATTCATATTATGCCTTTACCGATAAAAAAATATATACACAAGTATATAATTGGTCTCCTCTGATCTCACGGATTATGATTTTATCTCCTTGAAAATCGATATTATTCTTAATTAGACATTTTTTATATGAATGTTTTTCTTATTTTAAGAAGGAAAAAATATGGCAAAAAAAATGTTTGTTAAAATGGTGGAAATACTAATATAAAAAGCAAATTGCCTCGTCACATTATAACCCTATAGAGAGGAGAACAAGATGTGATCCATAAACAAGTTTTTGTGACTCAAAAACCAGAAGAAAATCAAGATCAATAGCAACATCATCCTATAAAATATAATAAAATCCTTACAATTAATTAATTACGCAGTGCTAATACATTACATGACACGAATCATTCGAATAAATTTCATGTCTCAAACTAATAAAATAGGATAAAAATAAGAACAATAGACTGCAATATATGCGAAACAAGGCCAAGTACAGACCTTATTATTATTATATCACACACGATACATTACCAGCAAAGTGGAGAAAAAAAAAAGACAAACAAAACATGGGACATACATAGTTCATAATCATAAGCAAAGGAGAGAGCCGTACGAGCTATATAGACACATACATAGGTTCGGAAACATTGCCAAAGTATCGAAGTTGCCCTATCAAGACAAGGCCAAACCGCCCCCGGACGGAAGGGCAATCCAGTCATTTGTGCAGCAACCGTCACCACTTCCTCGTTCTCTCGTCGCCACCGCCATCGCACCTGGTCGGAGAAGAATGTCGGCCGGCGGCGGGACGGGGAGCCAGAGCGTCACATGATGGCCGGAGCTAAGAGGGGTTGGTGATGAAGATTGTGGGGAAGGTTATAGAGAGGAGGGTCATGGAAATGGCACGAAAAAGTGTGAGGTGACTAAAATGTAGAGTGTGATGTGCTCACTTTTTTATTGTTGGTTGCAAAAGTTAGAGCCAAAAAGAACAAAGTAGAGAAAAAGAGAGGTGTGGAGGGTTAAGGACATAGCATCTTCCATGGTATATGCCAATTGCTCCATCTATTCACATCCCTCGCATCTCGTTAATTTGGACCGATAAATATATCAGTCGTTAATTTCTTGAAACATTAATTTAGTCGTTTAACTTCTATTCCGATGAAAATAATGGCACTATTCAAGAATAAAAAAGTTTCGGTAACTCAATTATTACACCAGTCAAATCTTATTAAAGTTGATCACACTATTTTTTTTGAAATTGAGACGTTAACTTTGGAAAAACTCTATTTCCTCTACGTCATTCTATGGTATGTTCTTACATCATAATTCTAGATTATTCTTTTTTTACATTATAATGGAGTACTATGAAAACTATTACAAACCAACAAAAATTATGAAAAATGATAGAAAATGTCATGTCCAGTGTATATATAAGACCCTGATTTATTTATAAAAACAATACAAAAATTGATCTTTCCTTTCCTTCATCCCTTCTCTACAAACTCACGGTCACTAGGCACTAGCTCTTACCGCGACAAAGCAATGACCAAACAAATTTGTCGAAGAAAACATACGCCAACTCCTCTCATTTTGTGCTCAGTCCGTCACATGCTCTTCGTGAGTTTTACGCACCGAATCGGGACAGGCTCTCGCTTGTCTCTATTGTGGTAGTCGCTCGATCGTGGGAAAGTGGGGAGGGTGGTCGAGTCTCGATCTGTCAAAAGGGTTCGTCGTTTTCAGGTGCTGGCCTCCGGCGTCCTTGAGGTCTGAGGCATCATGTATTCTATGGTGGATATCGCACTGGCGTCGGGATGAGTTTTGTCATCGTTGATCGCGATGGCGCACCTCTAGCAGTTCCTCCCTTATCCCGTGGCTCCTACTCCGGCGGGCAAAGACATCGTTTGTGTGGTCGTGTTCTTTTGGATCCGGCAAGACTGGCATGTCCTTCATTCCTCCGTTTACCTGGATCTTTGATTTGGGTCCCTTTTTTTGGAAGGTTTGTGTTGCGTTGCATCTCTCCCTTTGGCTCGCTGGTTTCGGGTGTTGGCCATCCGGCGGCTTACGTATAATCTTGGTTACCTTCGTCGCCGTTATGAGGTGTTGGCCTCAGGACGAGGGTACTAAATGTAGGGGCGTAAGGTCTAAGCTTGGTGGATCCGGCAATCATCGTTGGTTCTAGTGGTCTTCGTTCGTGGCAGGTTGGATGTGGTGTGTGACGGCCCGGGGGGTGGTTTCTTGAGGATGGTGGCATGCTTGGCGCTCGAGTGTCCAAGGCGGTTGTGTTAGGTTTTGGTTCCGTGGATTTTTTGTCCACACGTTATAGGTCTGGTCTTTAGGCCCTGTTGGTTTTGATTTAGGTTGACCAGACTGTTTACTGTTTTGACACATAAGCTCGACAAGTTATGTTTATGAGTATGTTTTCTACAGGTTACCTTGTGTCTTCTTACGACTAGAGACATCTATAAAACTTCTCTATAAAAAGACTACAATACCAAGAACAAAAAGTTCGATAACTCAATAATTACACCAGTCAAATCTTATTCAAGTTGATTGTCACGCCTATTTTTTATATATAGTTTGTATATATACATGATGAGTGAAGCGAGGAAGATGTAGGAATCAATATATGCATATGCTCGTGCGTTGGGAATGTACCATCATGGGACATCATACTCGGCACCCACTAGGAACTAGTCGTCACCTTAATTACTCTCATTTCATCGCCATGGTTCCTGGTAAACGAATCGTGTCCGTTGGATTAATTTCTCCATGTGATGCTATTCCCTTTGGTGCGTGTACACAAAGTTTTGTTTTAAAAGGTTTCTATATTAATTAATTTGAGTGTCTAATTTAATTGCTTGGTCCGTGTTTTTAGTTGGAGTTCTTTAATCCTTTTCATATGTTTAAAATAAGATGACCAGAACTTGACATGGCTCGGATCAGTTCGAATAAAACAATTCCGAGATCAAAATGGGATTCAAAATATTCTATCAAAAAAACTATGACGAGGAACTTGCTCAAGCAGATATTATATTTTTAGATTGTAAATTTATAAGTAACAGCTCCTTGTGAGAGAAGGTTGATTACTGAACTTGTAACCAAGAACGAGTAGTTACATATTGATAATGTTCATCATTAGGTGGTAATCGTTGAATTATCTCTGATCACTAGAATTATAGTTGTTGAGTTCTTCGATTTATTAACGGTACAAAGTCCAATAATAATATATTTTCAAAAAATAGGATTTTTCGTATCCGACCAAAATTTAGAACACAAAATCCGCCTGCAACCAGCCTAGTTGAAAGTACAGTTCTCCTTACCTAAGGAACAATGACTTCTATTTATTTCATTTACATGTATATTATTTTCCAAATTTGTACCTTATCCTTACATGATCTGTTCATCAACTAATTCATTATTTACTAGAAGCCTTAATTTGGCCGTTGAAAACTAATTAATGAACTCCTAATCCTAAGATATGTGTTTCTCTGCCTACTAAAATAAGGAACAAGAGCTTAAGTTTCACAGATCATCATCACCTATGAAAACCATCTATTTCCATTCTTATTGGCCTTGAGCTTCATCACAAGTTCCTCGCGTTCAGCTTCTACCTCTGCGTATTGAAGGCTCATGTGCAAGTAGCGCTCACGAATCTCTTTCAATTCCGCCTCTAATGATGATTTCGTGCGTTCAAATCTTTCTTTTGGAACTAATTCACTTTCAGTGTGACTGGTTAGATCTTCAGAAACCAACCTACAAAAATGAGAATTGAAATATTGACCCGAGAAGCATTTATGAATCGCAATACAAACTGCAAAAAAGTACCTTGATGTATTTATTCTTTGCAACTTGTAACCCTCCTCTTTGATATTGCAAAAAATACCCTGAACTTGTCTTTTTGTTGCAATTTGTTTCAAAATGACGATTTTACCCATATAATTTAGATTTTCAAAATATTAAATAAAAAACAAAAAAAAAATCCAAATATTTGTATCCCTTAATTTTCTTCCTCTTTGTACATTACAAAGAGTAAAAGTTTAAGGGATATGAAAAATTGGATTTTTTTTTCTTTAATTATTATTTTTTTAAAATTTAATTTTCTAAGGGTAAAATGGTCATTTTGAAATAAATTTATACAAAGTGCAACAAAAAGACATGTTCAAGGAACTTTTTTGCAATTTGCAAAGAAGAGGGCTACAAATTGAAAAAAGTAAATACCTCATTGTACTTTTTTTGCAATTATCCCTACAATCTAAATAGACTAAACTGTTATGTAGACATCCTAGCATTCACAAAACTGAAGAATTGGAAAGATTTTTTCTTCTCTTCTCAGTTGTAACACAAATGGTAGTGTGTGTGTGTGTTTGCTTGTCAACATATTAGGATATATTCTCAAGCCTTAAAATTATGTTTATGCTCACCTATGAAGCTGAGCTTTGTATGTGTTACTTGCTTCGACAGCCTTGGCAAGTTCAGTTTCAAGAAACTGGATCCTTGTAAGAGAATCGGAATCAACGGCTTGAAGACCAATGATACTAGATCCATTACCACCCTGAAGAGGAGTTCAGAAGAAAGATAACCATAAGCCTCAGAGTAGGATAAATTATTAACACGAGGACAATTCTTACTCAACAAAATATCATGAAGAGAAAATCAAAGAAACAGAAGCATGTTAAATGGAATAAACTATATGAATTGTTAATATCTAACCTCCTTATGATGTTGGGTGTTGTACGATTTTTGTCGATCTTTCACAAGTTCTTGTACTTGATCATTTTTCAGAGCTGACTTCCTCCTACTATCACGGTGGAGATTGGTGCTCTTTATAGTTTCACTCTATAAAATTGAAACATGATAAATAGAATGGAAATGCAAAGAAATTAAGTTCCAGTCATGAGAATAAACTTAACATGTATTTGGATAAGAAATGTCACTAACCTTTGAGAACCTCAAGTCTTCTCGGACTGGACTGACTTTGGCATTGGTTTTACTCGTACTGTGAACTCTTACACTGCTGGGCTCCCTTTGGTTCTGTTTTTCTTCTTTCATCAACTTGAGCTCTTCTTCAAGGGTGTGACTTTTTGTCATGTACTCATCTTTGTCCTTTTCAAGTTGTTGTATCTTCCTCTGAAATTGATTGTTAGCTCTGCAGATCTGGTTAAGATCACTCTCCATGTGCGTAAGCTTTTCTTTGCAGTCCTCGAATTCAGACACAGCTGTCTGCAAGGAAGAAATTTTCTCCATGAATGATTTTTTTTCTGCCTTCAGCTCCTCACATTCTCCTAATAACAGATGTGATGAAGCTTCGAGATTCTCTTTCTCAAACTTGGCATTAGTGAGCTCATTCTGAAGTAATGCAATCTTCTGCAGCTGGACATTTAATTGGGCGGTTTCTTCCAGAAGTTGTTGGCGTTCATATTCAGAAACACTAAGCTTCGATTCAAGACTGTTTATTTCGGTCTTTAGTTTCTCTTCACTCGCTTTGTAGTTCTCCAATGAACTCTGAACTTTTTCATAGTCAGCCATCAACACATCCTGGTTCTGTCTGGAGGCAGAAACCTCAGCTCGCAGTCCTTCTACTTTCTCATTCAATTCCACTTGAACCGCATTGAGCTCATTCTCGGTCCATCTCAGTTTTGATTGGACTTCTTTAAGGGAAGACTCGAGTATGCCTTTATCTTCACGTAAGCTCGATACTTCATGCATAGCATCATGAACTGCTTGGTCTCTTTCATCATAAGCAGCAGAAATTTTATTCATCAGGTGTAGTACCTCCTGTTGAAGAGTCTCAACTTCCAACTTTTTCTCCAAATACAACTCATTCAACAAGCTGTTTTCCCGAATAAGATTTTCTTTTTGTGTTCTGTTTTCCTCAAGAAGCAAGTCCAATTCTGAAGCCAGGTTTTTCTCCTTGGAGGCAATATCTCCCACCATTGCAGAAAGACTCGCTTCTAAAATCTCAACCTTTTGAGAGCATTCAGAAACATGGTTACTCGATTCCCTTAAGCTGGCCTCTACCTTGGTACAATTCTCATGCAACTGTAGGTTTTGTTCTCTCAACTCATCATTTAACTTCAAGAGAGAACTTTGTTCTTCAATGAGGTTCTTAACTGTTGCTTGCAGGCCTGGATTTGCTCTCCTCAGATGTTCGAACTCTTCTTCAAACTCCGACCACCTACTCTGCATGAACTGTAGTTTCTGTTTCAAGCCTACCTTTTGAGTCTCCGTCCCTTTTCTCAATCTTATGATCTCATCTTGTAGATTGTCAGCAAGAGACTTAGAATGCTCTAATTCCAGTCTACCAGACTCATTCTCATCGGTCAAATGCCTTAGTTGAGCTTCCAGACTTGATACACATTCCAACAACTGAGCATTTTCTTCTTCCAGTTCCGTCAGTCGAAGTTCAAATTCACCTTTTCCACTTTCTACTTCTGAAGACTTCCAATCAAGCATCTTATTTCCAGAAAAAGGGGTATTGCTTTGCAAATGATTCGAGCATTGAGAGATCATATCACTTTCTCTTGCAACAGCTTCCATGTTTTCTTTCTCAAGACCAGCAACCTTAACCTCTAGCTCAGTTTGGCTCTGTCTAAGTTCCGAAATTGCTTCTTCTTTTGACATCAAGTTAGCCTCTAGTTTTGCAATCTCTGACCTTTTACTATTTAGTTCTGTACCCAGTTTGTTGATCTTGAGTTCAAGCTCCATGTTCAAACTCTTCAGTTCTTGCACAGAAAAATCACAACCATCTTCAGTTTCCCCAAGCACCTCCTTGCTCTCATTAACTTCTCGAGAGTAATACTGGACTTTTTGTTCAGGAGGCACAGTGGACTTATTATCAATCTCCTTTAGCCTGATCAGGAGCTCCAGATTTTCCTCAGTCAGCTCATTGCAATCCCTTTCCAGCTCCTGCATTTTGTCCTTCAAAGCATCCATTTCTTTGATCAGATTAACAGCATTCCTTTCAGCTGCATGACTTTCTTTTACAGACTCGGAGAGCTTTGCTTCCAACATTTGCACCTTAACTTGCAAATCCTTCTCCGACTTATGCACTTCTTGCAACTGAATAGTCAACTCCTTGTTTTCTTGCATCTTTTCTCTCGCAGAGCTCTCCATGTCATCAGATTTTGATTGTACTGTTGATTTCTCGAGTTCCAGATCCTGGACAAGAGAAACAAGCTCGATATTCGATTCTTGAGTCTTTTTCAACTGCATAGCCAAATTGGCATTGGATTCTCTCAGAAACCTGATCTCATCATCCAATTCTTTCTCCACATCTGTTGGTTTCACTGATGGAGTTTCTAACAACAATGTCAGCTGTTCCACTTCTTTTCTCAAACCATCGCGCTCTTCACATGTTTCTGAAAGCTCCTTATCCAAATCTGCATTGTTTTTGGACTGATCACGGTACTCGTTCCTCAACACATCCAAATCCAACATCAACTTCCTGGCGTTCCTCTCCCACATCTTAGCTTCGGCGCGGAGCTCTTCAATCGCACTTTCAGCGGCTTCTAGGAGGATTTTAGAAGAGCTAGAAACCCTCAGTGGTGATGTGGAATGCTCTCGCCAGTTGTTTTTGGAATTGTGTCCTGATCCTGACCGGCGTGAATTGAAATATGGTTGCTGTGATTGAGAAACATCACGCACAGGATAATTCCCGTTGGAGCTGGAGGAGTTTCGTCTCTGATTGAGTTCATTACCACCTAGATTGATGTTTGGGGAGGAAACTTCCTTGCTCAGAAAACCTTCTGCTGAATCATCGCTGTGATGTGAACCTGAAATGGAGAAACTTACTTCCTATAGAAAAGAGAGAACATTAAGTTAGTTTCAGATACAGATAAGGAATAGTGACAAAAAAAAAAAGTAGGGCAAATTTCATCTCAATACCCTAAAAAAAATTTTTTTTCACCTCAGTACCCTAAAAATCTTAATATGCATCTCAGTACCCTGAAACTGAAAATAACTCCAGTTTAGTACCCGACGTCAACTTTCCATCCAAAATTGGATGGAAAATGGTCATGTGCAAAGCACATGACCCTAAATTTTCAGAAAATGTCCACTTTACCCTCTAACCCTATCCCCTCATTTTCATTACTCCATTCAACAACCATTCATTTGAATCAGATTTGATTTTCACACCACCATTGTCGAGGTCTCAACCCTCTCGTGTTTTATTTTTGCCTGAGGTAAAACCGTATGGCGGAGGAGCTCGACGGAGGAGGAGCTGGACGCCGGAGGAGGAAATCTTGGTGGAAGAGGAGCTCGACGCCGGCCTGTTCTTCGTCCTCAACAAGTTCCCAGATCTGATTTTCAGATTCTGAGGGGTCTCGCCGCCGCACCTGAGCACACCGCCGCAGCACGCCACGCCCAGATCTGGTCGCCCGAGCTACTCCCATCATCCAACGTCGAAGCTCGGGTCTGGTGGAGCTCGTCTACCTTTCTCTTGCCGAAAGCTTATCGCTGAGCTCCGATTCTGGGCTTTTGGGTGTTGAATCTCATAGCTCCGATTCTGGGATCCTCTGTTCTTCTCCTCCCCGAGCTCGACACTCTCTCTCCCATAATTTCAATTTTGAGTAAACCATTTTCAATTTTGAACTGGAGCTTGAGTAAACCTGTTCAATTTTCAGATCTATATTTGCTTGTGAATTGTTTCAGATCTAAATTTTTTTATTTTCTGGTCGGGAGTTGATGGTCGGAGAGATTCCGTCCGCCGTGGCTGTGTTTTTCGCTGGCCGTCGTGACTGTGTTCTTCACCGGCGTATGAACATCAGATGAATTTGTGAACGAAAAAAACTGATTTAAAAGATATAGAAAAAATATGAAAGTGAATGAAAATTATTGGTAAAAAATAATACAATTGATTTTTATATAAAAGACTGATTTAAAAGATATAGAAAATATATGAAAATGAATAAAAAAATAATGGTAAAAAATTTACAGAAACAATTATAGTAAAAAATAATAAAAATGATTTTTATATAAAAAATAGAATTCAAAATAACAACTGAATTTTCAAAAAAAAAATATTATAAAATAAAAACTGATTTTTAAAAATAAATCTGATTTTTTAAATAAAAAACTGAATTTTAAAAATAAAACCTGATTTTTTTAAAATAAAAAAACAGAATTTTAAAAACAAAAACTGATTTCTAAAAGTAAAAACATATTTT
>JAYMTN010002080.1:0-11613 GCA_036897425.1 Erodium trifolium | reverse complement strand
TGGACCTTTACCATTCCAAACCAACCACCCCAAAAATCTTCCCAGCTTTAACCACTGCCTTGTGAGTCTCATGCCATCTTTACCTTTCCCATCCTGATCTCAACAAACCCTTGCTGTAAAACCAGTGTTTTAAAAATTTCGATCAGGTTTCATCTAAGCATCCGCTTAGGTCCCATTTTCTTATTAATCGATTCGATTAATTCTTGATTAATTTAATTAATCCTTGTATGATCTCCGATTAATCCTCAAAGAGTCCTAACCATCCGACTAGCATCCAATGACTTTTAGAACCTTGTGTAAAACACAATCATATTAAGCTAACTAATACATTAACAATGTAAGTAATTACATAATTACAGGAGCATTACAATTTCCTAGGAGAGGGCTTGCAGCAAACACTAGATCAGACATCTTTACCACTAATTAGATTAAGGAGGCTACAGGAACCCTTGTGAGAGAGAGTGAAGAAGAAGGTATGGGCAGCAATTCCTCAAGTTCATCAAAAAAATCGTTTCCTAGTTCTGCTGCTAATGTTGTTGTTGTGCTTGTTGCTGCTGTGGTCCTGAGCTGCTCTTCAGAGCAAGAGATGGGTTCTTCACCCAAGAGATGGGCACTAAATGGGTCCTCCTCCTCTTGGGAACACCTAATTGGTGATTTCAGGTAGTGGAACTTATCATCACTGCTCATCATGATCTTCAATTGGTGTTTAGTGTCTTGTTCTTCTTCTGGGCCACCATGATCTTCAAGAATCTGATGGTCCTGTTCTGGATTTTGAGGACCCAATTGGTCAGTAGTGTTAATGGGTTGGGGCTGAGGACCTCCTGGGTGGTTGTGGCTAGAGGTGTAGGTGATGATCAGCATTGATGCATCTGTCCTGCATCTCTCTACTTGTTTCTTTGCTGAACACCCCTTTGCTGTGCTGCACCTGTAATATCCCCTGCATTTACATATATTAAGCATGCATGATGAAGATGATGATGATGATGATGATGATGAAGGTTTTGAAGAAGAAAGAACCTTGGATAAGGAGAACCCTTGATGGGTTTCTGGCCATATTTCCTCCAAGACCAGAAATCACAAGGAAGCCCTTCATTCTTCAGCTTCCCAACACTTGCTCTGGCTCCAATCCTCACTCTCACAACAGTCTTCTCAACCACCTTCCTATACAGTCCAAGTATTCAACAAAATTGTTGAACATGTATTACCAAACATACCCTCCAAAGTGTGTGATCAATGAAAAAAAAGTCACCTTTTCTTGGATGCATGAGTCTCTTGTTTCACATCTTCTACTTGAGGCTTGTGGGAGATATCAGAGCCTCCACCCATGACCACAATAGCTCCTTGTTTTGGTGTGACTGGTGATGAGAGAGAGAGAGAGAGAGCTATGAAGAAGAAGAAGAAGCAACAAGGAGATTATAGATTAGATGGATAAAAAGTGAAAGAGAGGCTAACCCAGGTTGGGGTTGCATTGGTACCTCTCATTTCTCTCTTCATTAAATAAATGGAAGAGCTCTGTTTTCTAAACAATAGCATGCTATCTATCACTAGTCACTATGCAGTTACATGTAATTACTCAAATTGAAGACCACTTTCACTCACTGCACTACTTGTAGAGCTGCCCAAAAAAATGAGACTTGAGAGGGATGGGACCATTATCAATACCTCATATTTATTGCCTCATTTCCATCGTTTTTAACTAACTTCTATATCATTATTGTATTAATAATATCTATTTGAATCGACCAAAATAGCTATATGACAATAGTTATTCTAAACCTGCATCAAGATGGGCGATATCAGGAAAAATCTTATGCTACCCGGAAAGGAAATGGGCACATGAACTTGATATTAATATTTTTGACTTGGTATGGTAACACTTCAAATTTGGAAGGTAGCTTTAGCAAATATTAATTTATTCTAAAATAATAAATCAATATTGTTAGTATACAAATTTATCTATTCCATAGTACACGAATACTTTTAAGAGTAGAAGAATTTGTTCTAAATATTTGATTTCAGACAAACCAGTCACTCGACTGTCTTTAAGAATAGACGAATTTTGTTCAGTTGCTCTTCTTTAAAATATATTTTACGCATTTCTGAACTTTTGTTTTTTAATGAAAGATGCATATATATTAGATTAAAAGAAAACAGTCATTACAGTGGTCAAAGCCCCAGAAGGTTTTTGTCCAAAAAAACTCTAAGACAAGATTATTGTTAACCTGACAATAGGAAACGGTGTTGAAAAAGCATAAGAACTGACTGAAACTTAAACTAAAAAATACAAACTGCCAAGGATCGCTCAAAGTAGTGCCTAAACGCTGCTAGATCCCTTTCTGGGGACTCTTTTCGTCGTGAGGTAGGCGACCGAACTTGAAGTCGATAGTTTGGACGGGAGGTGAGGCTTGAGCCAGGGACCATTCCCTAGATAGATCCATGAAGTCACTCGGTCCTATCATTTCTCTTGGCGGGGATGTTTCCCAACCCTCGCCTAGTCTTCACGCGACTCCCCCGCAGTATCTCTCTTCTGGCTCTGACCTGTAGATGGGCCTAGTTGCATCCCATATGGGACAGACAGCTTTGCATAAGGTATCCAAGGTGACCGCTGGTACTACGGTGGATGACTCTCTCGGGGGATGTGTCACGGTGCAGACTGGCAAGTGTGCTGTGGGGCACGGGGTGGTGGTGCGTCTGTGGGGGGGGGGGGGGGGTGTCCCTGTCTGCTTCTGGCACCATATCAATATCTCCCTCCGTCTATCGATGGTACTGGAAATCCCAGAGCTCTCTCATTATATCCAGGTCACGCTTAAATATGAGTGTCTCCCAATGTTCTTTTTCAACTATGGGCGACTAGGACATGTTACTCACGACTGTGTCACACCTTTTTCGGATACCCCTAGGTATGATTTGTCACTAGCAGCGTTTGAGACCCCACTGGTCGGGTAACCCATTCCGAGAGAGTTGTCTACGCCGCTGCGAGGGCGTCCCTATGGTTCCCCGGGGATTTCCCCGTTGTCAAGGAACGCATTAGGGTCCACCATCCTGCCTAAGTCACCAGAACCAGTCGGGACTTCCAATCCAAGTTGGTTCACTCATGTCTCGTTAGAAACAGATGAGGGTTCGGTAACGCCCATTACCCTACCTAACCTTAAGTTAGGTAGGATTCATACAACTGGTTCTCCAAGGGGTATGCAGGAAGGTCTCTTGGACATTGAGCCGAAGAAGGCCCTTTCTCGAAAGAGAGCTAGGGAGGATCTGTTTGCAGTAGTGTAAGCGAGGGCCAGGAAATAGCCCTGGTAGCTAGGAGCCATGAAATTATCATTCGACCCTGCGCTGTTTTGGAGGATGGGAAGCTCACCCCACATAGGGGTCCCTTCACTAGGTCATATGCTCTCTACTCGAATCAGGCATGTCACTCCGTAAGTTAGAGATCCCCCTTGGAGATTCCACGAGTTTTCAGGCTATACTAGTTGGCCTCAAGTCGAGACGGATTTGATTTTCTTCCCTGTTCTAGTCGTAGTTTCAGTTTCAGTTGATTTTCAAATCCCCGCCTATAAGCACCTCAAGTATTTTTAAAGGATTAGTTGTAGTCAGTCTCGTGTTGGGCTACCTCTCACCATTCTTCTTCCTGTTATCTTTTAGTTTAATTAAAATAATAATATATGTCGTTTTCTTTATAAAAAAACAATCAAATTGAAAATTCTTATAACTCCATAGAGGCAAATGAACTTTTATTCCTGAATAAAATAAATGAAACGAATAGTAGGAATAAAACAAGAAAGTCAGCAACTGACACGCACGTTTGGTGCCTGCAAATAAAGCTATAGATTACCAACAATTTGCAGAACTGAAACATAAAGTATCAAATCATGAAGTGTGTAATCAAAAGTTGGTGGCTATTTCAATTTCTTAAAGATGGTTGACTCTGATCAATAGATAAGGTACGTATACTTAACCCTCTATTTTGACATGGTCATTTCAAAGACTAATTATCAAATTGGTGTGATTAAACACAGAAAGAGACCTGGAAACACCACCAACCAATAAAGCTTAGAGCTCCTCCATACATAACCATCAACTAACTTCACCCCCAAGGACGTGGCAACCACTCCAAACCCCAACGGCCAACTTTAAATACACAAAACCCAATCCATGTTCCTTGCCTTCCAAACAATCATTTCTCCGAAAGAACAAGTTATGACGAGGCTGACTTGGCAGCTCAAGAAGCTTCTGGACTCGTCCCATCTCGTGGAGCCGTTTCACATCCTCACCGTCACCCTCCTCAGCCTCCTCCTCCCGCTCTCCTTCCTCCTCCTCGCCAGGCTATCTTGCGCCAACTACCTCTTAACCTTCGCCGCCACCCCTTACCCTGCGCCCAACTTCCTCCTCTCGCTCTTCCTCCACACCAACCCGACTCTCCTCCACCTCCTCGTCTCCGTCATCTGCGTGGCCACCCTCGTCCACGCCCTGACCGGGAAGTCCCACGACCCCGCCGGCGAGACCGTCGGGCAGGCGAGGCTCTACGGCGCGTGGGTGTTCCTGTGCACGCTCCAGGTGTGCGTGGGGCTGGGCATTGAGGGGACCCTGGCGGCCGGGATCGACGGCGCGGATTTCGGGGGGAATAAGGAGAGGAGCAGGAGTCTGCTGAGCAGGGTGGTGTTTTTCTTGGGCATGCACGAGGCGATGACGTACTGGTCGAGGGAGGTGGTGGGGCCGGTGGTGGACGACACCGTTTTCGGGGTGAGAAGAGGGGAGAGGTGGGCCCAGAGGGTGGCGATGGCGGCGTGCTGCGGGAGCTTGTGGTGGTGGCGGCTGAGGGACGAGGTGGAGGCGCTGGTGTTGGTGGCCGAGGCGGAGAGAGAGGTCGGGGTCGGGGTTGGTATCGCTGACTTTGTTGGGTGGTGGTTGTATTACTTGACTGTCACGATTGGGATGGTGAAGGTCATGAAAGGCGTGATGTGGGTCGGGATGATTTTGTTGTGTAGACGGGTGAGGGTAAGAGGGAACGGTAACAGTCATGATCACGGTCAGAGTAGCAATTCAGCGTCAAATATTACCGAACCAGGACAACCTTGCAATTGTGAAGACAAGGTCTAAAATCCAATTTGTACTTCGGGTGTCATTTGTAAAGTATTTTTATCCAACACTGTATTTGTTATGTTATTATCAACATAGTTCAAAGAACATGTGCAATGATTTTATACCAATATATTCAAGTTATCATTTTTTTAACTTAATTATATTTTTAAATTTTCTAACTTAATTATTTGACCTTCAAAATTATTTATTCACTCTATTTTGATTATAAATTATCAAAATACTCATTTTTTTTTAAAAAAAACTATGTTCTTACAAAATATCAGATTTTTTTTTTTGGCCTCTATGGTTCTCTCGATTTTTTATCTCGTCCTCCAACATACATCGTTTACTACCGACCCCTTTGCTCTGCAACACCCTTGAGCTCCACCCTCCTCGATGTCCCCCACTATCCTCACCCCCTCCCGATGCCATCATCACTCTTACACCACCCACATGCTGACCTTCTCGGATCTTGCTGTCATCCTCAACGCCGTCCTGCCATCCAAGACGTCTTGCGTCATGCCACCGGCTCCATCACGGGAGTTTATAAAGCATGTGCGCTCTAAGAGGAAGAAGTCGTGTCCGCCTCCTCTCCTCTCTGACCCACCGTCACTGATGCCATACTATGTGTAATACTCTCCCCAGTACGCCCATCAACCAGAGATGACGAGAATTCCAAAAAAAAATATGGTTAAGGGGCAACATCGCCAAAGTAAACCTGGAGCGGAGGATCCTAAAGCGAGGGAGGGGACCTATCCCGCTATCCGGTAGAAGGATTACTGCCTCATCCAGCCCATCATAAAGCTCAATGACAGACACCGAGTCAGATTTAGAGGTATCTAAATTTGCGGGATCTGAAACCATATCCGCCCACATGTCCAACTTACTCCTAGACGACCTATCCAACGTGCTACCTGAAGAAGCCAAAGTCCTATCACTAGCAATAGTAGCATCAGGTTGTTGGCCCGTCTTCTCAACTAATGAGGGGTACAAGGTGCTACTTTTGATGGAAGCTGAAGAGTGGTGGGACAAGCTCTAAAGATAGGGGCTGACGGATTATCCCTCCCGACAAATCTGGCTAACAACGTGATCATCTCCACATCAGAAAGGTAAGGAATGGAGTCCACGGAAGCTGGCTCGACCAAGTCAACGATTAAAATCTTTAATAGTGGTGGACCAGTACCGACTGGATTTGTCTCCAGGTGCGACAATGACATGAAATTTTGATGGGAGAGGTTCTTCGAGGGGTTATCCGATTCGGGATGAGGGGGCGAGAACGGGGTCAAAATATTCGTTTGCAACATCCGTATCAATCATCGAAGAAGTGAGTATTGAGATTTTTTTTCGTGTTGTTCGAAGTCAAAAAGTGGAGCTGGTTCATCGACCAAATCGAGGAGGCAATATTTTTGGTTTCTTGTGGGTTACAAATCAATCTGATGCTTTGTTTCAAGCTAATCTGAGCCAAATCACGAGTGATACATTTTTCTATTATCAAACAATCAAAATTTTCAACTTTCCAAGCTGATTAATTTGGAAACTTATAAGCGTGTTACAATGATTTCAAGGGACATAGTCGTTGACAACCTGAGAATTAACTCTCATACTAGCACGACAAGCGTACCGGTCGTCAAGTATTATTCGATGTTTAGTCCGAGTTATCGTACCCAAGGGAGCAGTCAGACAAGCACTTTAATCAATTAATTCGTTTCTCAAGATATTCATATAACGATGATTGGTTTATTTTAGAAAATAATAATTTCGTGCTGGTAATAAGCAATGTAAATGATCCAAAAATAAAGCACAATATCACAAGTGGATTGTAAAGCAGAGTTTTAATGCGATCTAGGACAATGACGGGGTAATAACATGTAGAATGACTTATCGGGGTTTGTTTCACACTTGCAACTAGCACTATTCAAGAGGCAACGGTAATTCTCTCAATGTAGTCCTAACCATCTCTCGATCGTATTAGAGCCCTAATATACTCATTCCACCTAATTATCTCTAATCTAGGTGTAGAATTGTACAAAGCATTATAATTTATGAATTTCTCTAACTTTCATGTTTTACTCATATAGTTATTGCACTCGTGTCATTCTAACTATATTCTAGCCTAGATTTAAACTCGAGTTATTTAATTCTTGTTTTCTCTTATAAACCTCATTTCTCAATTGTTGGTTAGTAATATTATATCATACATGTACGTGATCAAGACAATGTAGCATTACGGACGAAATTACATAAACACTATCCTAGTCATTAGTTTAACAAGTGTAATTCAAACCTAATAAATAATTCAACCATATTATACCCCTATGACCTAGATCAATAAAGTTTTAGTTCATGGTATTCGAATAAGAACAATGACAAAGATCTAATCACCAATAACCATAAAAAGGGATAAATGTAATACAAATATCAATTATGATAAAAAAGATGAAGGATTCGAATGTTGAACTCTTGATTCTTATCTTCTATCTGTTAAATCTCCTTAGTAGCTCTCAATAAGTGTTCTCTCTCTCAATTTTGTGATCCGTAAATAATATGACCTAATTTGGTATTTAAAGACCCAAAACGAGTTGGAAAATAATCTCAGACGCGCGTCGCGGACGGTCGGGCGGCTCGGGCTTGAGTCCCCGGGGTACTGGGCCGCGGTCTGAGTCTCAAAAGGTATCATTTCGACGAGAGACGGGGCTCCTGTGGGCGGACAGCCACCGAGCCCATGGCAGACAGGGCCGCGGTCCGGTCTTGAGTGCGCAGTGGGTTCGATCGCGGTCGTTCTTTAGTCTACTGCGATTTGGAGGATGGATGTGACCCATTCCCCTATATTAGATTGTATATCTCATAATTCGCTTCGATTTGATATCTTACGAGCGAAAATCGGAGTTCATATGAGAAAGTTATGCTCTTCGGAAGATCAGCTAGACTCCAAGACTCCTTAAGCTGATTTTTGCTCCGTTTTGGCTCCTTTTTTGCTCCAAATTCTCGATTACCCATGAGGAGAGATCACTGAAACAAATAGAGAGAGAGAAGACATCAAATCACTCTACACCGGGACCAAAAATCTTAGAAATATGAGCTAAAACATCTATAATAAAGATGCGTTTTACGTTCACATCAGCCATGCAAGAGGATTCCTCATTAACAAAACAAGATTCACATCTATCGGATAAGGGTAAGTTGTCTCCTACAGACCCTGCTCTTGTGGAGTGATCGTTGGAGCCAATGGTACCAAGTCACCTAATTTTAGACTAGCTTGAGATTTTCCTCCTATTGTATCCCCCCTACCCTAGAGGCCTTGTGTCTACATCACATTATTTTCAGCGGTAGGGTAAATGGTGTGGTCGAAGTTACCAATCTGCTCTGATAGATATTTTTTTATAAGCTCGAAATTTTTTTATTTAGAAAAGACCAAGTCCAAGAAGGATCGGGACAAGAGGCAACGATTACAGAAGAGCTCTTAAAAGGAGTTGCGGGATTCAGTCCCGAAAACCAAACAGAAGGACTACAATACCATTTTGAATAGGCTCGTGATGATCACCTATAAGGGATACCATATCCAACCATGGGGCTACCTTGATTAGGGTTCATGCTAGACTATCGCCCCTCCTTCCAGGTTATACTACAAGGTGCCGCAGGCGACCATGAGAATCGGCCATCCGACGACACTCTTGCACACCGCCACCTAGCCTTGAGTGGTAGGTCTCATGGAGAGGGATGACCCGCCTCCTATTCTTAAGGGGTATGGAGTGTCCTCAACCGAAGAGGGGCAAGCTTTTGATGTCCAAGGTTCCGCCATCGGTGGTCCAGGATGTCTCACCTTCAGGTGAGCGAGGACAAAATGTGACATCCAATGTTCGACCTAAGAAATTTGCATACAAAGGGAGCTCTATTTCCATTTGGCCCACCAAGTCATCAGGAGAGACTAAGGAGGGTTTGGCTCTGGATGCGTGGCTAGTTGTGACAACCAATGTCCTGCCTAACCTCCCGGCAACTAAGACAAGGCCAATCAGTCCTTCAGGAGGGTTCTCCCTGGTGCCACCAGCTTTCGAACCATCAATGAAAGGGGTATCACAAGGCCTCCATACAGGCATTGAGTCGAAGAAGACCCCAGCAAAGAGTAGGGCGGAAGAATCAACGGATCAGGAGGGGTTTAAGCGAGGGCTAGGAAACAGTCTCGTCGGGGCCCATGAGGCCTACTCTCGGCCTCGAGTTGTTAGGGAGAATGGAAAACCGACCCTAGGTAAGGTCCCTTTACCACTTACTATGTTCTATGTCCAACCAAGCTATTTACCCATACTTTTAGTGAGCCTCAAAAGGAGGTTCCAACTAATTCTAGGCACCTATGGCTGGTCTCAAGTCGAGCCGGGATTGGTTTTTCTATTTTTTGGTTTTATTACTTTTCGATTCCCAATTAGATATTTCAAAATAACCGTCTATGCCTCAGTTATGTTTAGAGTATAAGATTATCTACAAATAGTCCTCTCCCCCGCTATTCTTCTTCTGTCTACAGTTCAATTTTGTTCTTTCTGCTCAAAAAACAACATAATAAAATTTATAATACAAAAAGAGTCGGTTTGATTGAAAAATATTTATAATTTTCTCTCTCTAAATTTTTCCAATTGATTACGTACCTTCTTAATGTATTCAGTTTCTGGCTTTAAGAGTTGACAAAGTGTTGTAAGATTTTGGAGTTAAAAAAAGAATGTTTAGTAATAAAAAAATGAATAAATATTTTTTTTCTTGAGCATACGATAGAATTTTTATTGATATCAAAAGGAAAAGATCACATGGATCGTACAATAGTGGGAATAAGATAATATGACAAAATAAAATTTCGGTGACGGCCGAAACATTGATCCTATGGAAACATATCTTTTATTACTAGGGAATAATTTAAGGAGTGGTTCCCTATTCATATGTGGTTGGCGCGGTGAATCCAAGAATCTATCCCCGTCTCGACTTGAACTGACATGTTGGGTTGTAACAGTCGTCCAAGGAGTATGCTAGGGAATAGTGGAGGTTGAGGAACATAAGGTATTTATTCCTTAGGGGCCAAGATATTGGTCCTTTAGGACACCCTGTGGTGCCTTAGTGGTCTCATGGAGACCCGCGAGGCTGCTTTGTAGGCCTCGTGTTTGTCTAGTGGGGTCAAAATCCCTAAAGAAGGTAACATTCATCAGGGGCAGCAGGCGAGATAGGGACACATATAGTGCAACCAAAGGTGGTGAACTCGACGCTGGAGGGGGCATCGACTAGGCTGGAAATCGAGGCAGGAATCCTAGTGCCAGAGGAGGTAGAGGTAGGACAGAGACGGTGACAATGTCACCTTTGCTTGTTGAACCGGAGGCAAGGATGAAGGCTTTGAAGTAGACGGAGGCGGTGATCAGACCGAGGGGCGAGATCGGGATGAACTGGATGGAGGCCCTGATGATGGTTGATTCAGGGCCAGCGGAAATAGCAGTGGCCATGAGGGAGACCAAATCACCGTGGTCGACTGTGGTTGGTATGGGTTCCACGGTCCTTGGTACCATAATTGTGGCCAGTGCAGTGAAACAAATGAAGCTGGTAAGGAGGATGGGGAGGAGGAGGCGACTATGGCGACAGATGGGGTGGTGGAGGAGAGGGAGATGGCCAGATCAGAGCACCGAAAAAAAAGTTGTGTCGCATATACCGCAAGAGGCTAGGGCCGATTGGAGGAGAGCTCTCTATGAGGAAGAAAAAAGAGTTAGCTTTTTGTAAATAAATCTTTAAATGATCATAATTTTTTATACGAATTCGGATTTATTTCACAAAAAATAAAATAAAAACTTAATGGCACCATAATTTAATACAACTTTGTAGATCAAACAGAAGCAACTTTGCGATTGAATTGAAAGAAAATATACTATCATTTTTATGAACAAAGAATTTCACATAAATTTTTTATACAAATAAATATCAATTTGGTATCAATGAGTCTATTATTCATTAAAAAAATAGATATGAAAAATGCTTGATAGATGAAAATAAGCGATCAAAACATATAAATTACTCTTCCATTGTCTATACATTTTGTGGAAGTTGATGATCATAATGGAATCATTTGTACCGATGAAGAAATGATGTGATGATGATGATGAAAATGAAAGGTAATGGTCCAAGATATGCGACAATATTAAGGAACAATGTTTTATGAGTTACGACTGATTTGTCACGTTCACACTTCATAGTTTTGGTGATCACAGTAATATTGGACCAAAGGTTGCTTTCGTTTCTGTATTATTCTTCTCGTTCCGCATCTAAATTGACGATTCTATACTGTTCTGTCCCCCCACAGAGCCGTTGAGTATTAGAAAAGGGTTTATTTGTTTTATTCCAGCTCTTGGTAAGTACAGGCTGACTGGCTGAGTTTGTGAGAAATCAAGTACAAATCGGCCGAGACAATGACGTTTTTATTTTCCCTAGTTGTTCTCAACTGAGGCTGCTAATGTACGGCATAGTGTTTTTCTCCATAATCCCCATTTCTGTTAATCACATTCATATTAATTAACA
>JAYMTN010002079.1:0-11613 GCA_036897425.1 Erodium trifolium | reverse complement strand
TTAGCCCTCGGAGATTCAATGGAGTGCCATACAGCACAGGAGATGAGCATGGACTCTCGCTCCAGCCATTATATATGCTTCGTAGAACCATCGTCAACATTCTCTCTTGCCGCCCAAATTCACTACCCTCTCTCTTCTGCGTCAATCTTTGATCCTTCTTGAAATGGAGAGCTCTACGGTAAACCCTAAACCCTGATTTTACTCTGCTCCCAGTTATTCGATTCCATTTCAGTTTAGACTCTTTCTTTCATGGTGAGTTTCGCTCAATCTGTTATTGCCATTTTGTTAATTGGGGCTTCAACTTTATTTTTTGATAGTTTTCTCTCTGCATGTACGTCTTCTCCAGTTCAGTTTAGACTCTTATTTTTGCTTTTCCTTGTTCTGGGTTTTGTTTTGTGATTCCACATCTACTGATTCTGTACATTTCTCTTTTCAAATGCTCATATCATTCAGTCTGGGAAATTTCTTTGTTATTTCTGTTTCTAATTAGTATTCCTTTTTTTTTCATGAAAGAAATGCAATCTTTTAACAGCTTCACATTGAATAGGAATCTAGCACTGAGTTTCATTTCTTGTGTTGGTATTTCCTAGTAACCACACTGATTATCTGTATGTTTGCAGCAGCTGTACTGTCCGTTGAATAGCGCTACCGTGACTGATGATGGCTGCTCATTGGTTCTTGAGCTTTCTGAAAATGACCCCTTTTTTGATAAAAAGAAGGTCAGCGGTCATAAGACAGTGACAATCTTTTAGTTTTTCATTTTTATAGCTCTAACCAGATTTGGAGTTTGTATATATGTTATCCATACAACCTTATACAAGCTGTTAAAAGTAGTAAGTTGGAGTCATATGAAATGGAGGGGATTTTTAGTTGAATGATGTGATCTACAGTGTCTTCTCATTTATAATTAGTATGGAATGATATGCAACGATGAGCTAATAATGTGTTCAAGAAGGCATACTGTTAATCCTACATATATTTTTATAGTATTTATCTGAGTGTCTCATATTATACATGTAGCATTTTTAGTTATTCTTACTTCTATAGTACTACTAT
The DNA here is from genome assembly GCA_036897425.1 of Erodium trifolium. Lineage (NCBI taxonomy): Eukaryota > Viridiplantae > Streptophyta > Magnoliopsida > Geraniales > Geraniaceae > Erodium > Erodium trifolium. The sequence continues at coordinate 10,557 of JAYMTN010002079.1, read as the reverse complement.
TGTCTAGTTCTTACAGCAGACCCATCATCACTGCTGATTTCAAGGAGTTTTTTAAATTTATTTCCAACCTTGTTTTTCTCTTTATTTTGTCAGAGTATTCTAGAAATTGATGGTTTCAATCCCAAGACACGGGTAAAGCTGAAGGGCTCTTCAGATGTTGATTGGATCAAGAGAACCTTGAAAGTAATGCTTCATGTAGCTAGAATCATACACTTAGATGAGGTAACCTGCAATTTTCTCTCTGCCTACTTAGTTTGCGCTCTACAAATATGTTTGGAAGATGGTCAGCTAATGTTACGAATGATTAAGCTGGTAAACAATTTGCCACTTTTATGTGGCATGAAATGTCTGCCTTCGCTCCCTGAATCTAGAAGCTTCAATACATGCCTAGCCTGTTTGGGCATTGGAAATTGCATAAATCATGCTATACCTTTCCAGTAGCTTGAGCATTCTAATTGGACGCGCATCTAATAATTAAATCATGGGCTTGGTTGAGTGCAGGCTGAACTTTATTTTGGTGGAGCTGCTGGAATAGCTGAAGAGTTTTATAGTCCTAGAAATGAGTTGGAGGCTCTCAATTCAATCCTCTCCCTTATTGATGTCTTGCTCTTCAGTAACACTAACATGGAAAAAGATGTCCAGAGAACTTTGAGGGGTGCAGTAATTGATCTGATCTGTGACTTGGGGGAGAAAAACAGGGTGAATACTATAATTGTTAAAGACTACAGCTGTGATAAGGAGAACTGTTTGCTAGAGTGGGGTGCAAGCAATGGCGTCATGACAAGATTGCAGATAGCTTGTAAGTCTATTTCATCGTGTTGACTGTCATCGTGTTGATAGCGTCTAGAAAATATTTAGAGGATGCAACATAGAATGACCAATTTATGCATAAGTAGACAAACAGAAAACGCTACATGTGATTTTATGTTTTGTTCGGTGCCACATTCATATTGTAGGTGTTGAAGGAGCTGGAAGAGGTGCTATAGCAGCCAAAGACCTAAAAGTTGGTGACATTGCTTTGGAGATTCCTACGTCTATTATCATTTCTGAGGAACATGTACACATCTCTGACATGGTATGCTCTTGACACGTGATAAAATCTTCATAGCAGTGTGTAAACCAAAAATCTAATGAGTTTATCTGACATAAAAATCAGGATTGAGGAGTATACTCCCACAATGATCCCCTTGTTAAAGCACGCAAATTGTGTGCGTTGAAGGTTGAGTGCTGGAATATTGATCAACATGAACATGCCACGTTTAATGAGCGTGTCACACATGTTTTAATTATGTTTTTGTCGTGTTGAAGGTTGAGTCGTATTATATCGATCAACACGAACATGACATGTTTATTAATCATGTTTAATAATCATTTTGCACATGTTATCATTGTCATATGACATGTAACACGTCTAAATAAGTGAATCAAGTTGACATGACACTATATAACATGTTTAATTAATCGTGTCAGGACATGTGCAACACATTTATTTAACTGTGTCATGTGTTTAATGTGTTGGGCTTCAAAACACGCACATGAAAAATTTGTAATCATGTCGAACTTAAACACATTAAGTTCGTGTGTGCTCAGCATATGCATGTAAGAAGTCATTGCTTATTTTGAACATTGTTATATAGGTGGGAGTAGAAAGAGCCATCTATATAACAAATGGTAAGTTACTTAACCAGTTCAAGCACCTGGATATTTATCTTACTGATATATTGAATTATAATGGGAAGGAAGAAAATTCATTGCCATTTATATGAATATTTAGCAGTGTTCTAAAAATTGGCAAAACTCCCTGAGAACTCCTTCGAGTTCTCGTGGAGCTTAACCACCTAGTGCGATAACTGAAAATTGTTCAAAAACTCAGAATTTTGGCCGATCCCGAGTTTTAGAACCTTTATAAAATCTAACAAAAATATTTGATAAATTATAAGAACAGATTTAGGAAGTTATGTGATATTTTTGTCTTAAATATATATTATATATCAATGTAATTATAGTATGTTAATATTTTTATATAAACCGAGTTTTTCCGATATCACCCTGGTATCGCCCCAGATAGCCTCACTGAGTTTTGGCCAATCCTGAGTTTTAGAATGCTGGTTGTACATAATTTAGATATGCATCTTGTCCCTTGAAAAATTAGCACAAAGCTGTTTTCATGCTTTTTCCGAACTACAACCTTTTTGTTGATTATGTTCCTTTCAGCCGTCATGGTGTATGAAAATTTAGCACATTTCAGGCATATCAGTAACAATCATTATGTTCAGTTATGTGATTCATGAACAAGCTAAAACCAGTTAATAGTTTGTAATTATGAGTAGGAAAACACTGGGTAATAAATTCCAGCCAACCAAAATTTTAATCACTAGTTTTCTTTTCCAATACATGTCTAAATTATGTGTCTTTTTCCTAGCTCAAATGGTTTCATCTGCTACTTTTTTTTTTAACTCAGCTGGGTATGTGTTTTATTTAATGTGCAGAGGAAAGGGAGACACCAGAACTGTTGACGACATCTCCTGTGAGGAGGAAAAGAATTGCGAAAGAGTCTGGCAAAACAGAACAAGATGTATGTTTGACACTTTCTTTAAATGGGCTCATCTTAACAATCATGTACATCAGTTGATTGTATGCATCATGTGGGGTGTAATACATGACATTTTATCAGGTGAGCGCACTTGTTGCTCAACTGTTTGCAATGCGTGTCAGCATGAAGAAATTAACGGACTTAACAAAAGGAGGATCAACACCATCAATGAGTGATATTGAGGATGCATTTCAAGCTGACCAAAAGGTGCTTCCATAATCTTATTGCGTGTGAATCTGTCTTTCTATATCTTATTATGAGATAATCTCATTCAGCTACCCCCTAAGTATGCATCATTCTCAATTAACTGCACCTAAGTTTAAAAATCGTTGGCAACCCACACAAGTTTTTTAGTCTCATTTTACCGCCAAAGCTGTCAACTTTTGGGTATGAAATGACGAAAATACCATCATGTAAAAAATAAGGTTTGTTTTTTATTTTTTATAATATTGGCTAGCAAACATCACGTGGTATCTATATGTAATAATTCCAGCTATGACATAGTATCCCTAGTTCATATTCCTATCATGGGAATAATACGAGTCAATAATAGTCCGGATAAGGCTGATCATAGTAAATGTTATATGTGAATAGTATGGGTCACACGTGGATAATATGGGTCAGACGTTTTTTTGACATTATAAATAGAGGGCTTGGGTTTAGCCATCCTCAAGCCTTGCCTACCTGAGTTATGTGTAGAAAAGTCAAGAGTCTCGGAATAGTCCTCCTGCAAGTTTGTATCATAGTAAATAAGCTTCTGTTTGTGTTTATATATCTGAGTTTGCACATCTATCTTTGTGTCTGCCTAACCCTTTGATCCATGCAAACTCCAGAGTGGTTATACCCACTATGTGTCGGTAAATGTTGTCATTTCACACCCAAAAGTAGACAGAATTGAGGTATCGGAAGTAAAATATTTACAAGGGTAGTAAAAAAAGCTTATTAAAAGAGTAGGTAAGTGAGTTTTTCAGTATCATTTATAGAAATTCATTTCTTCCGCTCTTTGCATGAATATCCTTCTAGATCCTTTGAAGTTTTAGCATGTGGCACTTAGTTGGCGCATGTATACACGACCCTTGCCAAGAACTCTACTGAAGCAGGCAGGTTGTGCATGTTATTTTTTTTAATCAGAAAAAAAATGATGCATAAAAATGGCATGGGTTTCGGGAAGGCAACCACCTAATCACTAACCAACAACAAGATCCGAAAAAAAATCAAGAAGACCCAAAACAAAAAAAAGAGATAGGCGCCCCACTCAGAATGGGAGAGACAACCCAAACTGAGAGGGGAGCAAAACAAGGAGAAAAAAAGGACGAAGAGTTTAAACAGGCTCAGAAAGAGCAACCGTCGACAACACCATTCAAGAACTAGGAGAAGGGGCTTGCCCTTCTGCCTGAATCAATGAAAACGCTCCGACTGGATTCTTGAAAAATGATAGACGGATGAGAGACCAGAGCTCCATGAAAAAGCCTAGCGTTCCGAGCGATCCAAAAGAACCATAACCCTAAAAGACTCAGACGAGATCAAGATTTGCACAGACGGCACATCCCATAGATAGAAAGCCACGAAGAGATGAACAAAGCAAGAGATAAAGGGAGAGCTGAGGAAACCCCCACCAATGGAGAACTACCTTCCAAGGCCACCCACAAATAATGAGAAGGTGAGAGGTGTCTTCGATGTGTCTGCTACACATAGGACACAACCAAAGACCCACCGGGATCGGGAAACCTCTCGCCACCAAGAAAGATCTCGTAGTAATGATCTCGAGAGCGACAAGCCAATCAAAAGATTGGAACTTAGGTGGAGCAAAGCTCTTCCAAATTGTAGATGACAAAAAAACCGAGTTCAACCCACTTGTGCTAGAAAAGGCATCAAAAGCTTTAGAAGTCGAGAAACCAAGAGAGTCCAAAGACCATGATAACCTGTTTGGGCGGGAAAAGTCGAGATGAACACCCAAGAGAAAGGTGCAGAGGCCCTCCAAGACAAGTAGCTCTCTATCTGTGCTAGAAAAGACATCAAAAGCTTCGGAAGTCGAGAAACCATGAGAGTCCAAAGACCATGACAACCTGTTTGGGCGGGAGAAGTCGAGACGAACACCCAAGAGAAAGGTGCAGAGGCCCTCCAAGACAAGTTGCTCTCTATTTAGAAGATGATGTCGAAAAGTAAAGTTCCAACCGTCGTTCGCCTGATATTCATGGCATGCTATCTAGCTTTGACAAAGATGAACTTATCAGCATATTCTATTCGATCACCTTTTACTTGTTTTGTTGTTCAACAAGATTGTTCTGTGAACTGGGATTTTAAATTTGCAAGATTGTTGATTAATCATCATGCCCAAAGCATATGTTCTCACTTTGATGAATTTGTTTATTCCAGGAATTCAGTGAACTTGACCAACTTGCTATGCTAGTTGGATTAATATGTTTCCATCTGATGCCTGATATTGTTTGTTAATTTGATTTTCCTCCACCAGGCGCTTTCTCGTGCTGCAAAGAAGAAGAAAAAATCATCCAAGTATTATGTGGAATCATCTAGGCCTAAGCCTCGGGGCTTTGGGGGGCCCCGGTCCTAAGAGTTGTGCTTTCTATAAACAGACACTTGAGGTCAATTGTTTGCAGGTACGAAATGATTTTCAAGGAACGATCATCTCATCAATACTGAAGATGGCGAGCTCAGGGTGTGGGGGGTTTGGGGATTTGCTTCCCTTTCTTCCTCTTCATTTTTTGTCTCTCCTAGTTTTAATTTCAGGGAAGAACGTTTCAGTATACAAAAAAAAAAAAAAACAATTACAGGAACATGAACTGTGTGAGTACAATCTGCTAGTGGTGTGAGGAATGGGATGTGGTTACTGAAATTTGGATTCATTTGGCATGTGAAAAGTTGAATGGTCTTGTGTGGTCTTGATATGAAGAAGAGATAAGGTTGTGCACCTAGGGAGTTGTATACGTGAAGAAATATAATTAAATGAAAATTAATGAATTAAAATATAAAAAATAATTAATGTAAAAAAAGATTATAATCTGCAAATTAATAAGTAAATATATATAACAAATAATTATTGAAAAAAGTGATTTTGTTTAAGTAAAACTGATTTTTTAAGAATAAAACTGACTTTTTATATATATAAGAATGATTTTTAAAAAACAAAACTGATTTTGAAAAATAAAAAACTGATTTTTAGCAATAAAACTATTTTAAAAAAATAAAACTGATTTATTAACAATAAAACTGATTTTTATAAAATAAATAAAAACTAAAAAGAATTTTTGAAATCGAGTGGCAGAATTTTGAAAATTTGATGGTATGTTAGGGGTATTTTAGTCTATTTACGTTTTTTGGATGAAAAGTTAATACCGTAAACTAATGTGTTACAGAGTGGTAAGTTATGATACTTTTTTAGTGATAAAATTAATGAAGATACCTTAAGTAATAAAAACGCGTACTTAAGGGTACCAACCAATCTGATATTTTTCCTAGATTCTACATTAATAATATGTTTACAAGTACACAAACTTATTTTAATTATGGTACCTTGATTTTTGGGGCTGGGCTTGAATAATATTCACTTGTCAATCATGTTCTCCTTGAAAGTCTATGTAAAACTATTCAAGTTTTGTTTCCAATGATCTAAATTTTCGTCATATTCAAAGACAATGTTGCTGATTATGATACTCATGTTCTCTTCAAAACCGATAACCAGCCAACGATGGTACTGGTTGAAATCCTAGGTCTGATTCTGGTTTGATGGTTTGTGTTGAGATCCAATGCCCGCCCCTATCCACAACCTTAGTAACTTAACATTAAAAAAGTTCGTCATAGTTTTCTTTTCAACCGTAAACAATTACGGTCTCTGTAAGAAGTCAACATAACCTATCAAAACAACTATTTATTCGAACATAGAGAAAATCTTGATTAAGCCCCAAATCAACTATTTTTTCAAAATGTGCACAAAGAACATACAGATAAACATACATAAGAGCTCTCAAATCACAGTCCCCGTCGCCGTGGAAGCCAGCAAATCCGAATGAGAAGCCAACAGCGACGAACGAGTGAGCTCTTGCAGCTTCCCGGCCTCTAGAAGGAATATTCGGTTAGCCATCAGAACTGTTTCCAATCGGTGGGCAATAACCAAAACCTATCAATTCAAGAATTGCTTATAAGCAAACCGTTTTACCATACTAGTAAAAAAAACATAAGGGACACAAAACAGAGTAGCTACTTGACTTACTGTTCGGTTCTCCGTCAAGCGTTGCACTGCTTGTCTCACTAATAACTCAGATCTACTATCTAATGCAGAGGTTGCTTCATCCAAAATTAAAATAGAGGGATTCTGATAAAGTGCCCTTGCTATAGCTACTCTGCACATTCCAAGCAAGCAGGTTCTTTTATAAGGAATGTTGGAGTTTGTACATATATTATCCATAATCATACTAATCTCAGCAACCTTCAGTGAAGCATTGGAGGTTAAATCTCATTAGGGATAATCTCACTCAGCTACCCCTAAGTATGCACCATTCTCAACTAACTATTCGGAAGTTGAAAGAGTTTATGACAACAACTCAAGTTTTTTAGTCTCATCTTACACCAATTCCATCAACTTCGGGTGTGAAATGACAAAATTACCCTCATCGAAAATAAAAATAAAGGTATTTTTCTCATTTCACAAATTGAGACTAAAAAAACTTATGGGGTTATCATTTTTTTTTATACTTAAGGAGTAGTTGATTGAGAAAGGTGCATACTTCAGAGTAGCTGAGAGAGATTATCCCTTCTCATTATTATCACGAAACATATCAATATACTAACATATGTGTTCATATATGAAACTTCACCTTTGCTTTTGGCCTCCGCTTAAAGCAGATCCCTTCTGTCCAATATTGGTCTCATAGCCATCCGGAAGTGCACTAATGAACTCATCAGCATTTGCTATTTGTGCTGCATGCTTAACCCTCTCCATGTCGATTATGGTCGTCAGATCTTTATACCCAATGTTGTCAGCAACTGTTCCTGAAAAAAGGGTCTAATGGGTAGAAAGATATTCAGCAAAATCATTCATTATGTATTATTTGTATTTTGACAAAATCACGAAACTAATTTTAAGTTACTTGTCTGCCTATGAACCCATTTGAAATTACCAGTTCGAACCAAAATTATATCAAAACCATTAAAAGATTGGCCGTCCATGAACTTTCCTTTTTACTTCTATTCTGAGCCACAACTTTTTCCCCTCAAATTCTTGATCCAGTCATCATTTTGTTGGCATAACATTAAAAATAAGGTAAGTTTAAAGTCACTCACTATATCTTGAGAAACAAGACCAATGTGTCTCCTTAAACTTTCCAATCGGATGCTTTTGATATCATGGTTATCCACAAGAATACAACCTGCTAGCACAGAAAAAAAAAAAAAACACTCTCAATAAGAAAAATGACAAATCTTTATCCAAGTTTGTTGATAAAAGTGATTATTATCTGAGGTGGCTTACCAGATAAAGGATCATAAAGACGAAGAAACAGTTTCACAAGGGTTGTCTTCCCACCTCCAGAGGGGCCCACAAGAGCCACCGTCTCTCCAGCTTTGATACAGAGGTTCAACCCATTCAAAACAAGATGCTTACTGTTCCCATATTTGAACGAGACATCAGAAAACCTCACCTCTCCTGCAACACAATCTAGATCAACAGCACCTGGATTTTCAATTACCTATATGAAGAATGATTTTTGTCACAGCGGGGAGAAAGATAGTAGATTATAGGGATAATTGCAAAAAGTATCCCGAGGTATTCATTTTTTGCAATTTGTAGCCCTCTTCTTTGATAATTACAAAATCTTACCCTGAAATTGTCTTTTTGTTGCACTCTGTATGCAATTGTTTTAAAATGATTTTCCAATTTTTCATATCCCTTAAATTACTTACTTGTAGGCTACGAAGGGGAAGAAAATTCAATGATATGAAAATTTGTATTTTTTGTTTTTTACTTATTAATTTTTAAATCTAAATTGTAAGGGTAAAATCATCATTTTTATACAAATTGCAACACAATGACAAGTTCAGGGTACTTTTTAACAATTGCAAAAAATGAATACCTCAGGGTACATTCATGCAATTATCCCTAGATTATACTAAAATGGATCAAGCCACAAGTTATTCACCTTTGATCTGAACCTGGTTAAGTCAAACAAGCGTTCGATGGCTGGTTCTCCTTCCTTCAACTCATTGTATGCTTTTCCCACACCCTAGCGCGTTCAGAAAAGATTGCTGATATCAAGAAATAAAGTAAAATTTACCATTTACAAAGATGAAGTAAAGGGAAAAAAAGAAAAGAGTATGAAGTTTATATTGATAGTTCGTATCACCTGGATTGGCTCGATCATGAGAGCCAAAGAAGTTACAAAAGACATCATGCTACTGCCATCAAAAGAACCACCAGAAATAGCCAGTGAACCAATGCAAATTATCGATAAGACTCCAAAATATATAGTTTGTACAATTTGGGGAATGAGAGCCTTCATTTTCTTCTTTTTCAAACGTTTGGACAGATCATCAAGAGCAAGCCTTTGAAACTTGACATTCTCACACCGTTCTGCATTGTTCGCTTTGATGAATAGAATTGCAGGCAGTACCTAAAACACAGGTTATCTTCAGATTTGGCACGCATTTTAGTATTTTGATTATCTGTTCAAGACACTTTACGTAACAGGATAAGTAAAACCATAACCTACTATGATCTGGGGTAAAAAAGGCAACTTTGAACTTGTCAAGTAATGAAATGATGTACCTCATTTAAGTAGGCTGATAGGGAAGCAACACTAAGTTGGGCATTCCTGGACATATCGCGAAGCTTTTCACCCAGCAAGATGACAACTAGAGACATACATGGAATCACCTAAGAAGTAAGAACCCCAAAAAAAATACGAATACACATGTCAAGTACAAAACTAAAACATACATGAAAGTATAGTAAACATAACAACATGGACATATCTTGCTCACCAAAGCGGAAATGAGGGTAAGGATGGGGCTAACAGCCAACATCTGCATAGCCATTGCTGATAATTGCAGAGTGCTAGGTACAATTGTCTATCAAATAAAAACATGTTCATCAAAATCAAGTCTAGACCATCAAAGTACTAAAGTATTAAAATTTATGATCTTGCTTACATTGAGCAGAGCATAAACTGTGTCAGAAACATCGGAGGCCTCAGAAGTGATCCGGTAGGCGATGTCGCCGGCGGGTACGGCTCTACCACCTTCAAAGAAACTCAAATCGGCGTCCAGTACCTTCTCGAAGACATGAACCCTAAGCCTGTACGCAGCATTCGCAGCTGCGTCCCAAAGAAACGCCTGTTGCCAGTAACCCGCCAACAATCGGGCGAGAACCAGAACACCCAAAATCAGTCCATCGATTCTGAGACTGGTGGCGTCGATTTTGGGGAGGAGGGAGGAGAATTTTCCGAGTCGAGGGACGATCTGCGAGAGGGAGTAGACGGAGACGAGGCTGCAGAGCCAGCCCTTGATGATGGGTTCGTGCTGGGACAGTATATAAGGCTTCAGGTAATCGAGGGATCGGAGTGTTTGGGATAGAGGGCGTGCTGAAGATTGATCGGCGGCGGAGGAGATTTTACTCGAATTGGGAGTCTTGAAGGATGTTTTAAGGGGAATTTTTGAGGCTGTGCAGAGGGGACGAAGGAGGTGGAGATTGATGCGTCGCCGTGGCTGCGGCGGAGGAGATAGCAGTCGAGTGAGCAGGACCATTTTATCTTTTAAAATTACGAGTTGCTCATATTTAACTATCCCCTAAGAGAGCACGTACAGCTCGGCAAACCGTACCCCCAAACACAGATTCCAAATCGCGATTTAACGGTTCGCAGTTAGTAGAAGTTGTTTTGCGAACCGTTCTATCGCGGTTCGGATCGCGTCTCGCGTACCGCTGTTGTGAGGCACGGTTCGTCAAATCGGTTCGG
>JAYMTN010002078.1:0-11614 GCA_036897425.1 Erodium trifolium | reverse complement strand
CGAACTCGATCTATGAATAAAATTTCATTTTATGCTAAAAACAAACATATAGTTTCTTGCTTGTGGTCGTCATTGCATCTCTAATCGTTGTATTAGTATTTTGATTAATTTTGATGAAGTGATATTAACATTTGTTAATGTTCCCAAACGTCATCGCATCGCTAATCGTGTGCATGATTGGTCAATGTAATACTAATACTGCATAATTAATTAAAATATAAAATATAAAACTACCAATACTTTACATATGTGGGTGTATCTTTTGCCGCAAGACTCTGCCCGTAAGGATCTGCTCAAGATTTTGTATTTGTACTTTTAAACAATAAAAAGAACATCTGATTTTCAGAGCCATCCACCAACCAGCTAAGGTTACTTTACTTAATATTTATATGCATTTTTATAAATTTATCATCAAAATACACTTCATCATAAATTCATAATTATATAAAATATAAGCTACAGTAACAATCCAGCAGCCATCAAAGGATTGCTGTACATTTTTGATTTATTATGGAAAATCTATAAATGAGTAATGAATGTATATTTATTACTTACATTCAGAGGATCCCACAAGCTCCAATGAGAATGAGAGAATCTAAAAGGCATAATGATTAAAAAAAGCATCTGGTGAAGAAGAAAGGAGAGATTTGGAGGGTCAGTGCCCTATTGGCATTGGGACCCGACCCAAATGACACGTGAATTGACAGTATCACCCTTACCCATTATCTCAGAACCACCGATCCATATAATGTGTAGCCAGACAAAAAGTTTCATTAACTTGTCCCTCATTACTGCCATTATTTCTGGTCAATAATTTTTTGCAACTTTATCTTATAAATTAGTATTCCAAATTCCATTCGTACACTAAAAAAAATGCTTTTTAAATAAAAACATTTATTTATTTCTTCAGTCATAAAAAAGAAAAAATATATATTCGCGTTGTTCATTTCCAGTTCCAGATAGCATCGTCACCGGTGACGCACTGCATCTGTACCCATACAAATCAACAGCATTCCCCTCTCTCCGTCTTCTCAGTAAACAAAGATTTCTCCTCTCAATTGCTTTGCTTTTCTTCTCTGTAATACTGCCTCCAGGTTTTCTCTCTCTCCCAAAGCTCCTTTTCTGGTTCGCTTTTCATTACCAAACACCGAAGCTCTTTTCTCTGTAGTGTTGTTTTCTGAAAGTGCCTTGTCTGCTTCAGTGTTGAATCTGAGGTTTATTTATGTTTTTGCTGTTTCTTATATATTTAATCTATTTTCCTGTGATTGTTTGTTGATGATTTTGTGATTATTACCGGTGATTCTCTGTAGTTGTGATTGGTAGAACATTGTTTTTTTTTTTTTTGCTTTCTTAGGGGCATTTTTTTGTTCTTCCATGTGATGTGTGAGGTTTTGTTCTGGTGTTGTTAGATTTGGAAAGATTGTTCTTTCATTTTTTTGCAGTGTAGAATCTGATTATTTGAGCTAGGGAAGTTTTCTGGGAAGTTCATGAGATAAATTCTTCTTTATAAGTTATGATATCATTGAACTGTGTTTCTTCATAAAAATTTATCGATGCTGCCAGGAAATAGTTTCTGCTTATATATGTAGAATGTAAGGGTTCCTTGTTAGTCTCTTAAAGCTGTAACGAATTATGTTTAAATCTTTTACTATATGGATTTTGACAGAAAGGGTGTTTCCCCTGAGTCTCAATGGTTGCCTCTTATTGTAGGAGAAGAGCCTTCTGGATACTTGACATTCGTCTTCTGGAGCAAGAGTGGGGGTGTGTGGCAGACTATGCAATTTGAGTGAACTATACTGGTAACCAAGTGATTAATAATGGCTTTCAAGCCATTTGTTTGGTATTGTCAGCCAGTGGCAAATGGGGTGTGGTCTAGAGCAGTGGAGAATGCCTTTGGTGTGTACACTCCCTGTGCGGTTGACTCTCTGGTCATTGGTGTGTCACATTTGGTCCTATTGGGTTTGTGTTTCTATCGGATATGGCTGATCAAGAAGGATTACAAAGTGGCAAGGTTTTGTCTGCGATCAAAAGTCTATAATTATATGCTTTCCTTTTTGGCTGGACTATGCACTGCTGTACCCTTGTTCAGATTGATAATGGGTATCTCAGTTTTCAATATAGATGGACAGAATGGTCTTGCTCCATTTGAGGTGGGTTTCTTCTATACCTTATTTCATGGCTTATTTTTGTACGTTCTCTTGAGATAGCATATAGTTAGTGCACAAGTTTACTACTTGTTTAGTCTCCTTGATCAATCCTGAATTCATTAGCTATTCCATACATGTTCTATTGCAATAGCGAATGCCTTTTTCATTGCAAGACATTTTATTAGTTCCTGTTCCAGTTCATCCATGTTAGGAGACTGTATTTTTCAACTTGTGGTGACTTGAAGGATGGATTAAAACATGCCACAGTTGTGCTGCTCAAGCTAATCTGGTTTGGCAAGCTAATTCAGTTTTGCACAAGCTAATCTACCTTCTTTATGTGGCAGATTGTTTCCCTGCTCATTGAGGCCCTTTCTTGGTGCTCTATGCTGGTAATGATAGGCTTAGAAACTAAAGTCTACATCCGTGAGTTTCGATGGTTTGTCAGATTTGGAGTCATTTATGCGTTGGTTGGGGATGCTGTGATGTTCAATCTCATTCTTTCAGTGAAGGATTTCTATGACAGGTTTGTACTTCTCTGGAGAGTTAAGTTAGCTCAGCTCTGTTGTGTTGAAAGCCTAAATTTTATTGTGAGTTTAATTTTTGTGGGTAACCATACTTGGGATGTAAACACTGGTTAGAGAACTTTGTGGTCTACTTAATTTTAGAAAGCATTCACGTAAGATTGTGATATTTGAGTTTTGCAGTAGTGATTGCAGCACTCTATCTCTTAAACATGGTTGAGCAGAAGGAACTCACATTTTTCTGTGTATTTGCAGATCTGTTCTGTATTTGTATATCAGCGAGGTTCTCTGCCAGGTTTGTTAAATATGTTTATTTTCTTCAAATCATGTTTATTATTAGAGGGCCAACTCAACTAAAATCTCAAGCTGATAGTTGAAGGCCCAATTATAGTTTTATACTTAACTGTGCTTCTCCAATTTTAGCCAATTGTACCTTCATATTATAATTTAGGCATTAGTATAATAGCCATCAACGTGACAGCCCACGTTGTCAATGACCTCAAATCTTGTATACCATTGGCATGATTTGTTGTCAAATTTTCAAGGCTGTTTTGTGTGTGTAACAAACGGTTTAATCACTACCAGGGCAAATTTTTCAAGAGATACTTACTGCACAAAATTTTCGGTCTTCATTTAGGTTTTGTTTGGACTACTCTTGATCGTATATGTTCCTAATTTGGATCCGTATCCTGGTTACACCCCCATGAGGACTGAATATGTTGACGGCACTGAGTATGAAGAACTTGCCGGAGGAGAGCAAATATGTCCTGAGAGGCATGTCAACATATTTTCCAGTATGTACTTCAAATCTAATTTATGTCCATCTAAGCTTTTAGAATAATTGTCCTTATATTTATTCGCGCTATTCATAGACCTTCACATTATCTCCTTTTCAAATGCTCTATCAGTAAGTAATTACTGTAACGACCTTCTATTGAAATGTATTCAACTCCTTTGCAACTTATGTTTTGAAATACATATGGGTGCTGCAGCCAAGATCACACTGCTCCAGTCATTGTATACATTTGTTTTCAAAGACGCGCTTATAATCTTTTTGTTTGTCATAGACTATTTGTGCGAAAATGAAGACTCAAATTTTGTTGTTTTTTCTACTCATGTTTTGATTCATTTTATTTTTCTTTTGCTAGAAATCCTTTTTGCATGGATGAATCCCCTCATGAAGGAAGGATACAAAAGGCCACTCTCAGAAAAAGATGTTTGGAAGCTAGATACATGGGATCGAACTGAAACATTGAACAACACGTGTGTTATTGTTTTCCTGTACTTGGTTTGTACATCAATTTGCCACGAACTTGTCTTATTCCTTTTGTTTAAATGTGTAGATTTCAGAGGTGCTGGGCTGATGAACGTCGAAGGCCAAAACCATGGCTCTTAAGGGCATTAAACAGTAGTCTTGGGGGAAGGTATGAATAGAATTAGCAACATGGCGGAAATACTGATGTTAATGATTCTTTAATGTTGAACACTTAAATGCTCTCCTCCATTTAACAACTTAAGCGTTTGGGTTGGATCGAGTTTTTACAAAATATCAGAATCTGGTTGATTGAGTTTTGTGTGTAGCCACTAAGCTCTTTTTTGCGTTTGTTTTAAGACTTCTCATTGTCACCAAATGGGAAACTAAAACTTTGTGCTAGCATGCACACTATGTACATGCGACTAGTTAAGGGGAAGACTTGAGGTGAATATAATGTCCTGCAATTTGGGACGCGTAAATTTTTAACTAGGGGTAAAGTTTATTGTTCAAGCATGATGGTTCATACTCCTCGTCAGTCGCCGTTGCATAAGATCCTTTTGTCTTTGTCTGGAATGCAATGGAATGGAGGCTCTTAGTTTGTTCTTATATTGAAGGATAGTTTCATCCAGCTGATGCCATGTATGTTATATGTGGGGAGTTGGTAACTGGTATTTGCATGGTTTTATTTCTGCCATTATTTACATTGCCCTGTTCCGAGTTATGAAAGAGGAAACTGAAAAAGGTGGTTGACACATTGCTCCTAGCTAGTAGTAACTTGATCAGAGTCATGTCTAGAAATATTTTCCATCTTGCAAATATTATAACTAAATGTAGCATGTCAAAAAATTATAGTTCACATAGACTTGCTCCTTATGTCTAGTGCATCTAAATTGCTTTATTTTTCTTCTTCTGTAGGTTTTGGTGGGGTGGCTTTTGGAAGGTAGGAAGAACTTATGTATTGTTTGATTTAATTAGTTTGGAGCAAAGTGAATATAGTGGATGATTTTGTTACTATTTTTGACTAAAGTCATTATTTTGTCAAACTTGTAGATTGGCAATGATCTTTCTCAATTTGTGGGGCCTCTCATATTGAATAATCTCTTACAGGTTTGCCCATTACTTGGTCTATGTACATGAATTTGTGGAAAGTTATGCTGGGTTCTCTTGACATGATAGAGGTTGAAATTTAAAGAGAACCCCCTTTTCAATTTAAAGAAGACATAACTTTTGTTTGTCAGTTAACTTTTTCATAAATGAATTGATTCATAGTACTCATCGTTTAATGTTTTTGAAGTACTAATAGCATTGTTGATTTACTATTCTATACCAACATAGTCATCTCCCTCTGAATGGTTTCTCTTATTTATACTTTCAAGTATATCACTTATGATATCCGTTGAATTTCCTGCAGTCTATGCAACGAGGTGATCCTGCTTGGATCGGCTACATCTACGCCTTCTCAATTTTTGTTGGAGTGGTATGATATGAAGTGTCAATTTCACGATATGATTTATATTTTGTGGCTTGTTAAGCCAACTCTTATTTTGCTTAGTTATGCTTATCTTCGTATTTCCTTTTTGTACAATATCTAAGCTGGAGTCGTTTGAGTTAAACATAATCGCGTATGCTCTAATTTCTTGTAGATATACAGCTCATGTCTGATTTTTTAAGCTACTGATTTATTTTCAGAGATAATGTCTATCTGTTTTGCTTTAAGACCCTACATCTTTATTGAAGTGCTATTTTGGGTGGTGGAATGCACTGCAGGAATGTTAGAAGCATTTTATAATAGATGTATCTTTATATTATGCAGATGATTAAAATATAAATTGTCATGAATAATATGGAAATGCTGCGATTTTCTGAAGAGTGACATTTGGTTGTAGGTCTTTGGTGTGTTGTGTGAAGCTCAATATTTCCAGAATGTAATGCGCGTCGGTTTCCGGCTAAGAGCCACTCTGGTAATTTCTGCTTAATGTGGATCATATGTATACTTTTGATGCCGTTGAGTTATGTTGATTATTTGCCTGCTTACTACTGTGTAAACAACTTCCCTAAATAAGATTTATGAAATCTTGTAGTGTTTTATAGTGTATTTTCGTTTATTTGTTTGTATTATTTGATAGGGTGGGACCTGGTGATGAGTTGTAGGGGTGGGTATAAAGGTGTTCCTTGTTGCTAAAACTTCAGTTACTGTATTTGTCAGTTTTGTTTATCTCTACTTTGTTTCTATCTTATTTGTTTTAATTATTTATAGTGAGGACTAGGTGTGGGATCTCAGCGGTGGGTCTTTATGGAGATTTTTCTGTCATCAAAACTTTCATTACTCGACTTGTAAATGTTTTTTACATGATTTTTTTGTCTTTGTTTTATTATGTTGTATGGTGAGCCTAGGTGTTGAGTGTCTGTAATGAGTTTTTCTGTTGTGGGTACTTTCATAACTGATTCCTTCACATTTTCCAGGTCTATGTATTCTCATTGGTAAATCAAATGGATATATTTGTTTTATGTCTCATAATCATGTATAAATAACTAAAAATGTATTCACAGCTATGTACTTGGTGAACTCAAGTTTCCTTATTTGACATGTAAAAATCATTGATTATGAGGTGTTTTTTAGTATACTCATATTTTAGGCTCACTTTTTACAGGATATACATGCTATTTACTGAAGTATTCATATAGCCTGTCCCTTCTAAGGCTGGCCTAGTTGGTCGGCAAGCACTATCTAACTTGCGCTGCTTTATTGCCGATGTAAAAATATAGCCAACAACAACATTATTGGAAAATAACTTGAATGTTTTTGTCTTGTTTGGGTCGTCTTTGGATACGTCTATATTGACAATATTTCTAGCTCTGGCCTTCATATAAATAAATTCACACACTTCACAAGATTTTGTTTATGACGTTTCATTGTTTTGCTTGTAAGGGCGTTTGGATATACATGCACAAATTTAAACCTATATTTCTATATATATATCTATCTTTTGGTAGGTTGCAGCTGTGTTTCGCAAGTCTCTGAGACTAACTCATGAAGGCCGCAAAAAGTTTGCTTCTGGAAAAATAACAAACTTGATGACTACTGATGCTGAAGCTCTTCAGGCATGCTCTTATTTCTGATCTCTATATTAAATGCTTCGTAACACCGAGCCAATAAATAACTAAGTAATTTCAAAGAACAAACTATAGGAAAGGTAAAATTCTGAAATATTATTGATTATACTTGATATTCTTGTCTTTCAATACAATGAGAGCATCCCTTTATAAAGGGATTAACTCTATACTAAATAGGAAATACTAATACTAAACAAGATAGGAAACTAAGCTAAAGTAGGAACAGGGAATCCGAGTAACTAGAAATAAACTAAACTCTAAAAGTTATAATAAAACACTTAAACAAGAATAAGGTTTCTCCAGAGAAATGAATGAATGAGCAACCATACAACCTATTACCTATCTGGTATACCAAGTTTCAACCAGAGTTCTAAAACTCAGCAACAGCCAAACCTCGGCGAGGTACCGATTTAGGATTTTTTAACTTATTGGGGATATATCAGCAAAACGTGTTTTGTATTAATTATTAAATATACATATATTAAAACAAAAGGTAGCAATACTTTAGAAAAATAAGATAGTTGCAAACACATTTTAATTCATATTACTATGTGGAATTGAATTGTATTTGAAAAGCGAATTGAACTTGTTATCGATAATTTACATTTTGTGTTCGAGCTATGCACAGATCTTCTATTACAAATTTTCATATACATTTTAGAATTATACATGAAAACTAGTTTACCGAGTTTCGACTGGCTCTCACTCACGGTGGAAAACAGTCAAAACTCGGTGGTTAAGTTTCACCAAGTTCTCGGGGAGGGATCAGGTTAATTAGAACACTGGTTTCAACAGCTCAAAAGTGCAAACGAGGTCCAAGTTGGAGATATACCTCATGGATAGCAGTGTCCATGGATGCTGCAGTAGCTGAATCTAGAAAGAGGGGCAGCCCAGATGAATAGAAGTCCATAATAGCAGCAAATATTTCAGGCTTTAGAAGATCCCAAGAAGTATCATCCGACTTGGTCACGGTAACAAAATCAGACCCAAAGAAGACACGAGTAATCCCTGTATAAGAGAATCATCAAGGTAGTCAGACTCTCCACTTCATCACTCAAAAAATTCAATTATGTCTTTGGTGGGAGAAGATAGTACTACATATCTTGAAATCCCCACTAATTGCCAACAATATGATCGCGGTCGAAAAGTGATATATAAAAAAAACTATACACATATAATATCATATCTTTGGTTTTTACATGAATAACTCAGAAGATTGATTGAATTGTTCGAGTCAAGGACCCAAGGTAAACCTATATTCATGCTGCTTCTCCCACACTACAACTATACTCTATTCAGCACAGTCTCAAAACTAGTCCATGATATTCATGACCATTCCTTCTAGTTCTATAAATGATACCATGACCGGCTAGCTCTACCCATGACATTTTTAGCTAACCATTTTCCTTTTCAGCTATGAATCAGAACAAAACCACTCCTCATCACTAATTAGTCTAATTTCATTGCACGTCAACATAGCAACTGTTTGGATGATCAAATTTATGTTTCCTGGTAAGTGACTATCATCCCCAACCTTCAAATTGCTACAAGAAATTTCGCTAATGCTACAATTAGCTAAAGGTACTTACACTTAACTTTCAGGAGCGAGCCACTAACTACACTACACCAATGAAATGCATAATCCCAAAATGCCACAGCTTATTGCATGACCATATTAATAAGAAAAGCATACCATCAATGCCATAAAGAGATTTGGCTAAAGGAGAGTTCATGGCAGCACGAGCATTTGGAAAATCTGCGCTCCCAACCTCCATAACTGGCTTGCCAGGATAGAACATGAGAGATGAAGGATTAGGCGTGGACTGAGTTTGTATAAACATAGACCTCCTCTGCCCTGCACAAAGTATAATCACCCACCCACAAAACCATTCAGATCACTGTACTTTCCTAGAGCTCAACCAAAATAATTGGATTCAACATTCATTTCAGTTCAAAAAGAAGCAAACAGAACACAAACTTTACTGCTTCATAAGGTAGGTCAGAGAATGGAAGAACATCAGAAACGAATATGAAATTGCGGCTTAGCTTGACCATCATATAAAACCCAGAGACCAGATCATCCATCTCTTCCGAACATCATCAGTTCAGGAAACAAAAAGCACATATATAGAGGAAAAAAAACTTTCACAGCAGCCAAACACGTACATATCGAAGGAAACAATAAGGCAATTGAGAAACAAGCGTACCTCCCAGATGGGTCCATACTGAGAGATTGGAAGGAGTAAAGGGGGAATATTTGGGGGATTTGAAATCTGGGTAAGTGTTGTGGTTGTCCAGAAACGGTGTAGGTTTTGCAGAAGCGAATAGAAGGCGACGCGAAGTCAAAAGAGCATTGTTTTCAGAGCAAAGTTGCGACCTAAGTCGACGCGATAGAGCTCCAAACGCTAATGTTCCTGTACCCTTCATCTCCCTCCCTCTCTCTGCTTCTCAAGCTCGAAACAAATCAACTCTCTTCTCTCGCGACAGTGTCTTCTAATTTTTTCAGGAAAAATCAAAAGTAAATCTACCTGATTATATACGGGTTTCATATACTTCCAACTCAATTAAAAAAAAAAGAGAAGAGAGATAACTCTATGACAAAATGAATACAACTTATTAGTTCCTAATAGTTGATTTTAAAAATTTATTACAATATAGCGATTTTGTTCGAAACGTGATGGATCGTTAACGAATTATGAAAAAAATACTTGTTTTCAAAACTATCTCAAAGGCATGTTTTGACTCCACACGTCCGTTAGAATCTTACTTGTTCGAAAATCAGACTCAAAGCTCTGACTCGATTTTCGTCTCTCAAACCTATATCATCTTCCCAAGCTTCATTTGATTATAGATTTCTCCATTTTCGTTGGAAGTAAAGGTTCTGCAACATTGGGGTACGAACCCTAACTCGATTTTGTTGAGGAAAAAAATGTTAGGGTTTGTACGTGGAGGTGGTCTGAGTTCGGAATAAGATTTAAAGCTACTTGTTTGAGGCAAGAAATAAACTAAGGGTAACTTTTTCAACGTATTGGTGATATTGAGGTTTTGGGCTAAAAGTGATTTGGGGATTCGGGTGAAAATTGATGTCAACGTTTAGGGTTATTTGTGAGTTAGGTTTTATAATCTTCCAAAGTGTTAATATTTGATTGATGATACATACGTGTATTTTATAAAAGTTTTGATTGAGAAGAACATGCTGTCATTTTTGTAGTATGAAATTAAAAGTGGAAAATCTATTGCAAGCAGTGGATGATTATAAACCATGGGTAAAACAAGAGGATCAGTCAGCATGTTATAATACTTGGAAGGAGTATTGAAAAATAATTGACATTTTGGTTGTACAATATATCTAAAAACTGCGAAATTTCTCTTTAATGTTCTTCACTCCAATGCAGAATCAATTTTGTGGTACAATTTGGAAAGTTGAGAGCCTGATTGGTAAGTTCTAACAACACCATACACCGTAGCAGAACAACGTTGTAGAGAGAAGAAATCGAACGTTGTTGAATATGACTCAGAGTATCCTTAAAGCTATGAATGTTCCGAACTCGTTTTGGGGAGAAGATGTAGGTCACTCAACTTATCTCATTAATAGAGTTCCGAGCAAAGCTTTGAGAGATCTAACTCCTTACGAGAGCTTCAAGCTAAAGAAACCTAGCATTAATCACTTTAGGTTTTTTGGTTGTGTTGCTCATACAAAAATCAATGTTCCACGTCTTAAGAAGTTAGATGAGAGATCAAAGAGTGTGATCCATCTTGGAACCGAGCCAGGTTCTAAGGCCTATATACTCTATGATCTAGTTGCAAAGAGGGTGGTTGTTAGTAGAGACGTAATCTTTGATGAGAAAAATGCATGAGATTGGTCTGCTACTGCGACAGAAAGAGAAGGTGAACCATGAATGTTCAAACTTCCTACTAATGATCTATTAAACGATGGAGGAGAGTACGAGGATGATCAAAACAATGATCATCACGACCGCGAGCGAATAGTTCAAGATGAGGAGGAAGGAGAGAACATTGATCGTCGAGTGGTCCAAGAAGCTGAACCTCGACAAGTGGTAACTAGGTGCGACTGTGCGATCACAAAACCAATGTATCTAGATGATTTCATACTACTTGCAGATCTTGAAGGTGAGAGGTTTCTACTCACCGTGGATGGATAACCAGAGCATTATCTCGAGCCAATGAATCGACAAGAATGTGTAGATGCAATGCAAGCCGAGATAGACTCCATCACAAAAAACAACACATGGGAGCTCGTGAAGAAACCAATTGACGTTAAGCCAATAGGCTTGAAGTGGATTTACAAGAGTAAGAGAAAAGTAGATGGCTCGGTGATCAAGTATATGGCAAGACTTGTTGCAAAAGGCTATGTACAATAACAAGGAATAGATTTCGACAGGGTCTTTGCCCCTGTGGCTCGGATCGAAACCATAAGATTCCTGATATCACTCGCCGCAACAAAAGGATGGGAAATATACCACCTAGACGTCAAGACTTCTTTGTTAAATGGTGATCTAAACGAGTTAGTTTATGTAAGCCAACCCTAGGGTTTTATACAACAGGGAGAAAAGGAT
>JAYMTN010002077.1:0-11617 GCA_036897425.1 Erodium trifolium | reverse complement strand
TCGCTCTTTCTATCTAGCTTTGTGAGAGAGCCCTCAACCCTAGACGTCGTCGTTGCCTTCGACGATCGCTCTTCTTCTTTCTCCGATACATTGATCCTTTTTTGCTTGCTTCGTTTATTTCCGTTTAGCATATATGGTTTATTCATCCTTTCTGACCTTTCGTCGGTGGATCATCCGATTTCGGATCGATCTATTCGTCGTATTATCCCTCTTAGGGTTTCGACGGTGGGTCTCTCAGTTTCGGATCGATCTAGTTGTCTTTTTATCCTTTTCGCATGGCTTAAAGTCGGAAATGTTCTCCGGTAGGTTATGGAGGCCATGAGTATATTGTGGTTTGGGAAGCAGCATCAACGAAATATAACCTGGGCGCGACAGACATTGGCTCTGATGATCGCGCGACACAGAAGAAGAGGAGCAGCGACCCGTTCTTTGATCCTACTCCTTCTCGCAAAGACATCCTCCAGTTTTTTCGAGTTGAGCCACAAGAAGAGCCAGATGCGCATAGTAATATAAATGAGGTTAGATCCCTTAAGTATACATGTTGGATAATCATCATTTGTATGTCGTTCTTATGTGTTCCACTGCATCCTAAATCCGCGATGAAAAATAGTATTATTTGTATCAAGGTTAGCGTCACGGATCTTACGAGGTCTAAGACTATGCATAACCCTTCTTTCTGTTCTCCATTATGGTATTCGTAATAACGATGAACTCCATTATGCTAAAAAAATGAAAATAAATGACTTTGATTATTTTATATTCATGATTTGTTTTTGGGTTTACCATCAGTTTATGACTCATCATTCAAGTGGGTTTGAACCCATTAAAAATGTTGCAATATTAAGAGAATGTGTATTTATTATTATCATTTTCACAAATAGAAATGAACTTTATATTTTTCTAGAGTCAACAGTTGCATAATCACATGTTTTTTTCAATCCTTTTCTCTTTTATATTCCACAATTCAATGAATTGAGTAGAAATAAAACGTGACAAAAATCACATGTTCTCTACGTCATTTAAGACCCGTATCATAGGCCCATTAGTAGGGTTTCAATTGTCAAGTTCATGATATATTTTTTTCTCGTATAAAAATAGTTATTGAGTTTTTTTTCCAACGTTAAGTATTTTCTTTGGACGATGAATCTTTCATCCAAGCTATATCGTTAGGTTAATTCTCGTAACGATTCGCTCAGACATAGCCGATTCATTTAGATGATTTGATCCAAAATTCTGATTCGTCCACTACTAGAGATGCGCTTACAAATAATTATCTGTGTAAATATTACATATAAGTGTGTATAAGCATGAGAATCGTTTATTTTTACATACAAAACAATTTCCATGATTGTATTGAGAATAACGCTCGATACCATACCAATTGATTTTTAACGATATTTATAACAGATAACTGATATTTCCTAAAGAAGAAAACGACAATTGAACGCATGTGCACATCCAACCTTTTCGGGTAACAATGGTGTAGATAAATTTAGTTCATTAATTAATAAAAGTAAAAAACTTGATCGGTCGTCCCAAAGAATAAACATCATATCCAAATAATTGTAAATAAATATGTAGTCGTTATATTATCTAAACTAGATCGCATACTTCATGATATTTAAATTTACTATTATTTTATTAGAATAAAATATACAGTGGATCACACGTGTGTATTTTATATTTTTGTCGTATAAACGTAGTTGATTAGCTTTTCCCCAACATTGAGCGATTCATCTGGACAATAAATTTTTCTCCCAAAATACTCATCGAGACGATTCAAGTCAAAATCCTAATTCACCCATTATTAGAGATCCGCTTAAAAACGATTATGGTGAAAATATTACATATAAATGATATAAGTGTGTTTAAATACGCATTCCGAGCATGTCCAGAACTATGTCTAATCCTCTATCAAATTTTCTTTAATAATATTCTACTATTATTATGATAAAAAACACTAGAATCGTTTATTTTTATAGACACAAATCCATTTCCATGATTATATTACATAATGGAATTACAATAATGCTCGATATCATACCTAACTAACAATCCAATTGATTTGTAATGATATTTATAACAAATATATTTTTTTTGATAAATTATAACAGATAATTGATCATTCATAAAGAAGAAAACGACAATAAAGCACACGTGCACGTCCGCACGTCCATGTTTATTAGTGACGAAGGTGCAAGCGAATTTAGTTAATTAATTAATAAAAGTCAAACTTGATCAATCGATCGTCCCAAGCACTGAGCATCATTCCAGATAATTGTAAATAAATACGTAACCGTTCTATTATCCAAACTAGATCAGATACTTTATGATATATATATTTAATATCCTTTTAAACAAAAAGAATACAATCGATCGCACGTGCATATTCTATATTCCGTTTCGAAACGTTCGATAGTTCATTAAATCACAACCGATCGATCTAACAAAATCTAATATTTCAAATTACAACTATGCCCCTCAAGAAAGAAAAGTAAATCATATGGGAGGCTATCAAAAGAAAAAACCCTAGAAAGAGGACGGTATATAATTAAATTAAATATACATTTTTTTCAATTTATTAAAAATTGAGATGATATATTATATAAGGGCGTGTCTAGTCAACCCCAAAATATCCTCCAATAGGAACACAGCTAGACAAAATCACAGCCAATGAAACCAACCTGTCCGACGTGAAATCCCCATACTACCCTTCCATCCGAGGGAAGAACTCTTTGACTATTGACTTTTCTTGTTTGGCACGCGAATCGAGATTTTCCGAAAATAAAAATAGGGAAGTATATGTGAAAGGAGGTTCGGTAAATAGAGGAGGGAGGGAGGGGCATTTAGGGAATAAAGTCAACAATAAATGCGTGGTGGGTAAGGGCTTTTGTTTCGTGGTGATCCAAACAGAGAAGAAGAAGAAACACGACGGAGGAAAATTTTCCAGATCGGAGGAAAATAATCGCGAGCGGGAAGGTCTAGGAGATCGGCGGTGGGGCGTCGGGGGTCGGACGGGGCGGGGATCGGACGGTCGAGATTGTGTCTCCACTGACGTAAGCTTTCCGGCGGTCGGCGATCGGGAGAGCTAGGCGGCGGCGGAGGCGTTTTTGAATCGGGGAAAGGCTAATCGGAATCGGAGACCGAAACCGAAACGGACTCGGACTCGAATCTCTGGTTATTTATAGAGGATTCATCGCCTCTTCGAGCTACAGTTTGTGGTGGTTCCTCTTCGTTTGATTGAATCGATCGCTATCTCTCTCTCTCTCGTGCGGCGGCGGTTTTTGAGGAGGAGGAATAGAGAAGGAATATATATACGAACAGGTACTGAAAACCCTAGCTATTGATTTTCCTACGATGTGTTTTGTGGTTGTGCTTCTATGTGGCTGCGCGTCGTCTCTCTCTACTGGAATCGTATTGGTGGCGGCGCGTGGGATTGTCTTGCGGCGGCGGGGACGTTAGGTTTTTAGGGACTTCTCGGAGGATGAGCAGCGGGTGTTTTGTTTGAATGTCGTTGTGGCTCAGATTTGCTTAGGTTGTGAAATTTCTATGTGGGTTTAGCCAAGCGAGGAAGCTTAGCTCTGATTTTGAACAGACTGGATTCTCTGGCTTGGATTTGTGATTTGTCAATATTGATCTGTTTGGTTTGATTTGTTGCGGCTTTAGCCCTTAACACCGTGCCTCACAGCAGCATCTTCCTGATTAATTATTACATTTTAATTTTACAAAAAAAAACCAGATCTTTTTGTTTTGGAATCTGATCAGTGGAGGGTAATTTTGATTTAATCTCCTGAGCTTGAATTTGTGGAGGTTGATAGGAGAAGCAATTTCAAGACTTTTGTTCCTTCCTGGGATTTCATCAGAACTATTAGTGACACATTAGGGCATCATATTGTGGTTGATGTTTATCTGATGGTTGAAGGGTTTGATTTCCGGGTAGCTGATCCATCTTTTATGGATTTATACCTTACAGTATAAGGACTAGGATATGGCTGACATGATGTGTGCGTGTATTCCACATTTTATGGCTTGTGCTTGAGCTTTTTATCAGGTTTCAGACCCTCAAACATTAGAGTCTTGCCACGTAGAGATGGTTCTAGACTTCTAGTCCGCAACGTTTAACTTTGTGCCTCAAGGTAATTGCCTTTTGAGGCATGTGTGGGAAGACTTGTTATCGGCTTTTGGGTTTGATAACAGTGTTGTTCTTTAGGCAGATACCCGTATATATCTTGTACTCTATGCTAGTTTCGTTGTTGATCTATGTCTGTTTATCTTGTGTGTGCTCGAACTTGCTTGTTACATGTCTGAGCCGGAACATTATTAAGCTAGGGTTAAATGTTTAGGGAATCAACAATCTTACAGTTGTCTGTACTCATGTACATGCATACTTTCTTCATGTACAAACCAGCATTGTGATTGAAGTCTCACCCAAACCAGAAAGAACCTGACCAGATTTGGTTTACTGAAAGGCTAGGATGGTTTGATTTGGTTTTTGGATGATTAGGATTGAAGTGAACACATTCATAACTATTTTTTTTAATCTGGATCTACTAGCGTGGCTTTGTTCATCTCTAACTGGAGTGTTAATCTGCAGGATCAATTCTGTGCTTTTGCACTGGGTTTTCATCTACGCTGGGGCCAAGAGAAAAGGTAGGAGCAACGGCGTCCTGCAAGACTCGTGGCGGTAGACCATTGTTTGATGGAAAAGGATCTGTATCTACTAGCATGATGAGCAAAGTTGGACTAGAACTTACAAATTTTATAAATCCTGACTTGACTTGGAAGACGGTGTCAAAAGGCTATAGGACTGGAACTAGGCGCTCCAGAAAACAATTGATAAAGAACTCGGAAGTTGGTGCAGAGCTAGTGGATCGAAGTGGCAAAATGGTTGAGGACGTAGAGACCACAGTTTCTGAATCTGAGAAGGTTTATTTATCTCAACTACTTTTATTCTGTTTAATGCATATCTATTTATCCATAGAAGTGACCCCTTGCTTGTATGATGTTTAAATTATATCGTGTATTTTGCAGCTTGGTGTAGCTGTACTTGGAAGAAGATTCAGTGACAAAATCGAGCATGTACCGATTAAGAAAAGGAGATTTATGTTCCGGTCTCCTTCACCCCCACCTCGGAGGTTTGCTCCGTCGCATGAAGAGTCTGGCCAACTTGTTGATAGTCAGCAATTAAGAAGTCAAGTTCGTCCTAAATCTACATCAAGGAAACAATTAAAGGCAAATGATGCTGCTACAATCAAGTTCGTTCACAACACTGATTTCTCAGGAATCAAGATTCTGGCAGACGCTGCCTGCAGCAACAGTATTGGTGATGATGCTGTTATTGCTCAGGGTTCGCTAGCAGAAGAATCTAAGCGAGAAGTAATTGATTCATCTTCTTCTGGAGTGCCACCTAAAGAAGCTGTTTCATCAACATGCATAAGCAAATGCTCACAAAAAGATACGATGCATGAACGCAGAGAGGTTGACAACTCTGGTTCTTGTTTACAGAACTGTCCATCTGACATGGAAGATGAAACGGTAAAGAGATCTGCTTCTCTGCGAGATCATAGGTTACACTGGGACTTAAATGTGACAATGGATGCTTGGGAGCAGCCACTTGAAGTTGTTTGTCAGGCAAATTCTGTGGAAGGTGACATGCCACAGATCTCAGAATGTTGCGAGTCACAGAAGGAAGATACTAAACACAAGGTTGGAGGTACAGGAAATTCTGGTGAAGGCGGTTGGGTTTCATCTGAGGATATCAGCATAAGCTTGGTTACTGGGACTTGCAAATCAGACAGAGAGATCAATTTAGAATTCAATTCCAGTGTTGATAACAAGTCTGCTCCTGATCATGCTCAGGAGTCCTCAACAGAAGTTGCAGAGAATGTAAAACCCTCTATTCAGGTTGTCAGCCAGGATGGATGCACTGATCAGACTCCTTGCTCTCTGCTAGTAGATGTTACAAGTTTGCAGATGGTAGAGGACAGCAAAACAAGCATCATTATTGAATATGAGCCTGAAGTTGATGTCAAACAGAAGAATGAATGTGATGCTGCTGATTCGAAATTGGACAATGATGCTTCTCCCTGTGAACCTGTTCCTGAAAAGGTTACTCGTGAGACTGAGAGCTCCAGTTTGGATGAAGTTGTTGAGGATCCAGGAAAAGAGCCAGACTTGTATGATGGGAATTTCCAAGAGAGGGTGAGCGTAGGGAGCTGTCCACCATCACCTGTTCTACTTGAGCCTGCAAGCAAAACAGAGGAATGGTGTGTTAGCCTTTCAGCCAAGAGTGAAGTTATGTCCACATCAGGACTACATGGTGCAGCTGTAGACAGTAACAGGCATAAAGATGAAGCTGCTGAGCTTAATGCGGATAAAGTTGACTCACCTCACCATGTTGAGTCTTCCCATGTGGTAGCTCCTATGTCTGATGCATGCAACACGAATTGTAGCAGTTCAGCAAGTAGCTCAGATAAGGTTTCTGTAGGTGAGCATCCTGTTGGCTGCTTTGACTCTGATGTATGTCAAGATGCCAAGGGGCGTATTATTAGCGTGGAGATTAATAAGCAGGATGGTTATGATTCTCAGTTTGAGGATGGAGAATTGAGGGAAACAGACGTATGTTGGGACAATGTTGGCGGTGAAGCTGAATGTGTGGATTATGGCTCTGATGATGGAGAAGCATATGATATTGATGCTGTTGATTACTCTGCCACAGTGTCCGGGAAAGCTGAAGTGGGCTCAGAATGTGATAAGGAAGGAATGTGTGCTTCAGAAAGTGATACGGATAAAAAGATGAAGGCTGATAGGTGCAGATTAAATGCTGTATCTGATCATGTGATTGAAAATAGTCAATGTTGGGAAGATGCTTTGAGGGAATCTGGTTGGTCCGAAGTATCTGCAAATCAAACTTCAGGAATAACAGAAGGTGGGACAATGAAGAAGCACTCACCTGATTGCGTTGATAAATTTGATATGAAAGAAGTTCCTAACAGAGCCATCAGATCTAAGCCATTAAGGAGGGAGTGGCAGTCGGGAAGCCTAGATAGGAAGGACACAGTACCTTTACGAAGGGACAGGTAATTTTTCTACATCCATCATTACCGTCCATATTACACCATTTCAATTGGTTTCAGTCTAATCCTTTTGTATGTTTCAGGTCTGACAATTTTGATGATTCATATGATAAATTTTCTGGAAGAGAGAGATCAACTGTGCATTTTCGGGGCAGAAGCCCAAGTGGCGGCCACTCATTCAATCCTTCAGGAGGTTTCCGGGATTCAAAACGCGGCCATTCACCAACTAGTTATGGCTCCTACAACTCTGGGCGCCTGAGACCCAAAAGTGTGGTGGAGAGCCGGGGATATGCCGTCGCTTCGGATAATTCTATTTCAGAGGGAGTTACAGGACTTGACAACCGTATCCGCAGACCATTTATGAATTCTCCATCCAATGGTGTGTATCGGCCTCATGTCAGAAGGAGATCACCCTCTGACAGGGATGATGCATATGGTATGCCTACAGGTATGAGTCCTGTTAGAGACACTAGTCCTGATAGGAGGAGGTTTAGAAGATACCCTCAAGGAATTAATAGGGTCTTCAGGGAGGAGTATAGTGAGTATCCCAACTGTTTCCCACCTCGCATTTCTCCTCCCCGTGGAAGGGTGCCTCATTATCCTCAACCCTTCAAGAAATCTCGATCAAGATCCAGAAGTAGGTCTCCAATTGGATGGACATTGCCAAGAAATCGAAATGAAGGTCCGAGGCGTCCCAGTAGGTCCCCAGAGTTCAGGTCCAAGGGTCGAATAGAGGGCACGAGGATGCCATTTCAGAGGCCTGGCCTTGAACCAGGTTATGAAGTAGGGTACATGCCTCTTCCTCCTAAGCGCCCGCCGCCGCGCAACTACAGATCGAGATTTATTGATGATCGGAATTGTGGGGCAGATCATCTCAGGGGAAGAAGATCACCTGTAAGGGTGTTTAGGCCAAACCAAAGGTTTGATTCAGGACGTCCTATGCAAAGAATGAATTCTTCTGATGATGGCTTCCGACCTCCTATGATGCATTCTGCTGGAAGATACTCTGATATGGATGGTGCAAGAAGGAGAAATGGGGAAAGATATGAAGTTATTCATCGTGTCAGGCACTATGATTCAGATGGTCCTGTGAGGCGGTTTCGGTATGATACAGACGATTGTTTCGTTTCGAAGCACTCGAATAATAATTACGATCAGAGAAGACCTAGGGATGTGTTACCGAGGAGGGGCAGTGAGGAGAAAGATCAGCCGAGATCGAATCAAGATCAACAACCCAGATTCAATCAAGATCAACAACCCAGATTCAATCAAGATCAACAAGGCAGATTCAATCAAGATCAACAAGGCAGCTTGAATCAAGATCAACAAGGCAGCTTGAATCAAGAGCTACCAAGATTCAATGAAGACAACAACAAGGTGATAAATAACACAAGCCCAAAGTCTCTTGAAGTAATCGAGGAAGAAGCAGCCTAACTCCGAACAACCTTCATGCCCAGTTGACAACTTCTGTCATGGGTTCCGGGAGTTAAATTTGATGGTAGATAGGAGATTTTTTCAATCTGTTGCAAGGTTGCGCTCCTTTTACATATTTATTTCCTTGGCGGAAGTCGTCTAGGTTCTGCAAATTTCTTGCTGTTGGTTTTTGTGGAATTTATTTTTAGCAAAATCCTGATCTCCTTGGCAAGATCTCATCCTCCTTGATCCTTTTGACAGTTAGGTTAGATTTTCGTCCTTCCAGTATGCAGTTTTTGGCTTTATTTACTATCTTCTTCAAGGTCTCTAGGGTTATTTTTTCCCGAAGCCAGCAGGTTGTTCTGGCTATTGTAACCGCTACTTGAGGCCTTAAAAAGTATAATTTAGTAAAATTACAGTGCTTTTCATGATTTTCCAGAGCTCTGATCTTCTTTTCCTATTATCAGTTTATGGGTTTCTGAGTGAGTACAGAGTACATGTGCTAAGTTTGGTTTCATTACAGTGCAGTTTGTTCTTGGAACCTTAATGTCCACAAAATGTTCTAAATACTACTACATTTGTGTATGTCATATTGTCATGACACATGGAATCATCCTCATTGTGCTATCTTCACAGTTCCTTGAGCTCACCAGCTAAAGCTGATTGATTCAAAATGCAAGTTATCTGCTAAACCAGATGAGCAGATTTTAGCTACTTCTTGCCTTAGCTTCTTTGGGCCACTGGCTAGAACTCCAACACTTGGTTCTTCGATCTCTATCAGCATTCCTGAGATGATAAAAAGAAGAATTGTATTTTATTTTTATTTGCTACTGCTATTTCTGAATTGGGAAGCAAGAAAGTTACTTACTTTTCAGGTTAGGCCTAGTGCCATAGGTCACCTTGGTGACCTGGTTCAGAGACTGGTGTGTAAAGCTGTGGAGCTCCTTATCAAAATCACAGGACCATGAACTTTCAGGTAATGGTGATGGCGGCGCAGGCCCAACCATATTTAGAACCTGTCTCGTTTCCCTTCTGTTTCTGTTCTTGTTCCACAGGAAAGCTGCACTTGAGGTCATTACTATGGAGGCACACATTAGCAACATGTAAAGACCAGATCTTGAAGTGTTTGAGAAGATCATATCGGTGTTGTGGTCAATTGGGTATATGTAGTACTGTGTCAAGACACCAACCAGCAGAAGAAAAATGATGAAAGAAGAGGAAATTATGAAGCCAAGCCAGAGCCATGAGTTTGGGCCTAAAGCTGAAGAAAACGGTGAGTCTTTTGGATTTGGTTTGAAACATATGTTCTGAACATGTGTTTGGTCATTATCTGAGTTGGGTTCTTTCTCTCTTGTCACGTAGGCTTTGATCTGTAATTGTAGGCTGGAGATGTCAAAGGAAGCGCCTACGCCAGAAGCTGGAAGAATGAGGTCTAAAATGGTAAGATCCTTAACCTTCTTGAATGCACACACAAGAACAATCTTAGGAGTCCTCATGCTTGTTGTATTCGATAAAAAGAGAAGTTCCCGAATGATGGAAATAAAAGGTGTTATGCCGCTTCCTCCACTCACCATCACTAGCATGTCATGCCTTAGAAAATAATCAGCACAAGAAGGGCCGTAAGGCCCTTCTAGAGAGACTTCTAGATGATCAATTTTTTTCGCTAGCTTCTGGTAGAGGTTTTGTGACCAAGTTCCTTCAGCTTTGATGACAATGCTCACTTTCTCGGGATCTAGATTGCTGCTTGAGGTGATAGTAAACGGATGGTATTGAAGCCTGGAAATGCTTGGTACATTGATGAACAATATGCTTGTTGGGTTGTAACTCAGTGTTGGACTCTTGGAGAAGTTGAGCTCAAGGACTTGGCAAGGAAGTATCCGGGCTGAAACAAGCTGGATTTTTCTTTGGGATTGCAGGAATCGAAGGTAACGATCAATTAGGAAGAGGTAGAACCCTGCTATGACCATGGAAGCAAAGGAAAAACCCACATGGAAGATGTAAAAGACCATGAAGATGATGTAGAGATTGTGTGTGTAGAAGAAGAGCTCGAAGATCTTTCGCCTTATTCGAGGCAAGGACGTGACCCACATGGCTAATCCAGCAAGTAAAGCTACTTCTCCAGCCACATTTGAAATCAGAGTAGTGTCCCACTTGATCATCTGCAATTAAAGCAGCTTAATTTGGAGCAAAAATGGAAGAACAAGAATTGGGTAGTGATCTGTTTTGACTTTTACCTCTGACATTTTGTGTGTGATTGTCCACATGATAATGTAACACAAGCCATGAGCAGTGAAGAGGGCCATAGTGATGTGTCCAAGCCAGATGTGATATTTGATGCTTGACTCTGAGTTTAGGCCAAAGAGCTGGAGAACTGATGACCCTCTACTGACAGGGAAGAAGAGCAAGGATAGGCACACATTTCCTGCCAGCCCCAACACCAGCCCTACATTGTTGAACCTAAACTCCCACCTGCCAAAACAGGCACCATCTTGCTTCAACTCGCTCGCTCGATTGGTTTTTGTATCGAATCCTCACAAGGGTATCGAAATCTTACACTGGAAATGCTGCGGATCGAGCCATAGTTGAAGAGAAAAACCGATAGAAAGAGTAGAAATACCACACCAGTAGTGCAACAAACATGGCTAAAAATGATAGTTCTGTCCAAGAAACAATCCCTAGAGGGCCTTTCAGGAGCACCGGCCTTTTCCACGAAGCAAGGCGTGGGTTCTTGTGCATACTGCAGTTTGCAAATTCCTTTGTTCATATAAATGCAGACACACACAGAAGTAGTGATAGTTGTTACGGATGATTGCAAAAATGTACCCTGAGGTTTTTACTTTTTTTTTGCAATTTGTAAGTCAGGGTACTTTTTTGCAATTATCCCTAGTTGTTATTGTTATGATAGTACATTTTGGTGTTTTGCTTGGAATTTTTCTGTACATGCAGGTACAAGCAGCCTATTGTAGCAACCAACATAGTGGGGAAGGTGTAGAGCAAAGTGTTCACTCCTGTAACAACTTGTCAGTGAAAAGGTGAAAAAAAATGAAAAAATGTTTGGGTTGAGCAGAAGCACACAAACCCAATTTCCCGAAGAAGGTTGGGTTGATTTTGGCATGGATGTCGTTGAG
>JAYMTN010002076.1:0-11618 GCA_036897425.1 Erodium trifolium | reverse complement strand
GACACTACTGGAAGAAGAAAAGTCCCCCTCTGGTATCCTATGGCCATAGGGTAATTCGGGAGCGCGGACGTCATATCCGGAACTGGACACATGCAACTACAGCGATAACCACTACCAGGCGAGATCTGCACTACAGTCTCGCCAAGCCCAATGAATTGCTTGCTATGCAACGGGGTATGTCATGAACCGCATACCGTACCCTGCTAAGATCTGTGTAAAGCTGACAATAAGGTTCCCTCACTTCCTGGTGTTCTCCCTGGATATCCACCTACATATGGATATCTTCAAGTCGAGTCAGGGAGTGCGTCTCCTACATCAATACTGAATAACCATCCTTGTGGAATCTACCCATCGCAATTTGATCTCTAGAATAGCCAGATACTTTGTTGTAGAATTCACGTCTGGCACATACGGGTCAAGACTCACGCCTCATCCTTTTGTTTCATTTATTTCTATTGTTTCTTTTCGTGCAATATTATAACCTTATGGCGTACTTGTTTATGTAACCGCTTTTCATTCCTAATAAAAAATCTATATGTTCAAAAAAACACTGAAGCTTTGTTCAGATTAAAACAAAACTGACAAAATGTTAAAACTCGTCATTATCTTAGAAAATTGGAGTTTCAAAAACAAAAATGAATCTTAGAATCTTAGAAAATTGGATATATGTGTAATATTTCGTCATGGCTTTTGGAGGAAGGGAACCGAAAGAAGAGATAAATAGAGAATAAATTAACCAATCAGTTAGGTAGAGACTCAGCGGTCAAAGCAAGTAGATCAGACTCAGAGAGAGGCAAGTGACCACGATACCGATCTCGGACTCAAAACCAATACGGTTTCAGAAACTCACACATCCAATCTCAATTTGGATCTTCTTCTCGGTGCCTCGCCGAAATGAAGCGCCGCGTTCCTCCGTTTACCACCAATGGCTCACCTCCGGCCGGTGACGATCTCCTCCGCCAATCTCTGATGGCCACTACCGACGACCATCCTCCTCCCCCTCCCGCGACGTCTAATCATCCGACCGCCGCCTGCCACCACCCTCTGCCTGCCATCTCCGATCATCTGTCTCACTCTTCCGTTTTCCCTGAATCGGATGATTTTTCCACCCGTGTTAAATCTCCTCCGGAGGTATCAGCTCTTTCAATTCCCTGCATCTGCATTTGTTTTAGTTGATTGCTTGCTTCAATTTGGAAGTTCATTTTTTGTGCATGACAAAATTGCTCTGTGATCATTTGTTGGTTTGTTTTATTTATTTCTGTACTGAATTTCAAATGATATTATCAGTCTGATGTTCAATGGTTCTGCAGTATTATGTATTGTTGTGTTGATTTGTGTGAATAATTCTTGAAGATGTAGGTAGATTTTCAAAATAATTGCACTCCTCAAGCACTGGAACATCTGGACTAAAGAAATCACATAACCTCTCTAACAGTATATTTATTACTCCTTGCTACTATCTAAAAACCCATGCACTTGATACAAAGTCGTGATTATGTTTCCCTTAGTTTATTTAGGTTTGTTATCTGGTGACTAGTATAAATAACAATAGCATTTTTTTGGTTAACCATCAAAGGAAGTTATGTCTGACTGGTTTGTGCAAAAATCCTAGTTATGACACAATGTTGTGCTAATAAATATTTAATCACTTCTGATAGCACTGTGGTCCTTTCTTAGTTTCTCGTAGATGGATTGTAGACAGATAACCTAGAGTGGGAAGACTTGGAATACGAGCTGCAAGTGCACCTTGCTTTGTTATGCCTGGGACATATGTAGCTGCCTTTTCCCCCCTTTCTTTTGTTGACTTAGGTGTGTGGACCAATTCTACGGGAATAAATTGTCAACAGGTGATTTGTTTATAGACGTATCGAAAGTTTAACATTGTTGTAATGTGCAATCAATAGTGCACGGAAAGGAGGCACACACGTGATTATCGATACATTAGAAGATGCCAGGGGGATATGAACTATGGCTCTCCATAGTATATGGATTGGGATCATATCATAAACTAATGCCTTCTGCCTTTCTATGTTCCTTTCGCTCTCACATGATTTCGTATATCTTTTCTTTCTGTCTCTTAAAGTAACTCAGCTCTCAATTATCTGCTAGCCCTAATAGGCAGATAAACGGTTGGATGCTGAGATAGTGAGAAGATCTGTTGCTCCCATTCATGGTCACAATCATCGTGGAACGAAGGTGGCCCGGGCAGTAATAAGGCTACTTATGACATCGCTGATTTTGGGGTATCTAGTTATTTGGATTGTAATGCCCACCGACACTTATAGAAAAACTTGGCGTCATAAACTTCGAGCAATGTTTAATAATTCAACATATTTTGGGAAACAAGGTATGTTTTTGATGATTTTAGTTTTGCACTCTATTGATCATGAAACGACTAACTGCAACAGTTTTGGCAATTCCAATTATTGCAAAATTCATTTGTATATTCTCTGTTACAGGTATGAACCTTTTGCTTTATATGTTTCCCGTTCTCTCTGTTGCTGGGATGAGCTGTATGTATCTCCATCTTCAAAAGAAAATGAATGATTATAACAAAGTTGACAGGTAATTGATGTTATTTTGAAAAAAATTAGTCAACTTCATTCTTAATCTGTTTTTAAATGGACTTGGTGATGTGGCAACAGCAAGAAACCTGATAAGTGGGCGCTATGGAAAAGTCCAGTGATCGTGAAGAGACCATTAGGCATTGTTTCTGGGGTAGAGCTTAGTTTCTTGATCATGTTCATTACATTACTGGTTTGGTCCTTATGGACTTACCTTAACAACAGCTTTGCTACTATCACTCCAGAATCTGCCGCAAAGAGTGGCGAGCATGTGTAAGCATTTGCAATTCACAATTTTTTTATTATCATCAATAAACTGTGTTAGTTGCTTCTTTTCACAGAGCAAAGTTTCTGCTTCCTCAATGTTAATAGTAGTTTTGGTTATGTGTTTGGGTACAGATGGCAGAGTAAGTTGGACAGTGCAGCTCTAAAGCTAGGACTTGTGGGGAACATATGTCTAGCTTTCCTGTTCTTTCCAGTGGCTCGTGGTTCTTCAGTGTTGCCGCTGTTTGGATTGACCTCAGAGGTCAGCATCAAGTACCACATATGGCTTGGAAACATTACTATGGCCTTCTTAACTGCTCATGGCTTCTGCTACATCATATATTGGGCATCTACCAATCAAATTTCCAAGGTAACTACTAATAGCAGCACTCTTTTTTCTGAATTTGATTATCACCAATATGTACTTATGGGTAGAGATTAGTGGTGGTCTTATTACTCTTGAGCTTATAGAAAAGTCGTATCATGAGTTATTATCTTGGTAAAGAATTTATCTTTTGGTCTTTGAAACAATTTCTATGTTAAAGCTAGTTAAAAATTTACTAGCAAATTTGAAAGTTTCATGTTAGGAGCTCAGAACCACAACCATAAAACTAAGGGATTCCAGCTTATACCTTTTGCTCAAACCTATCAGAAAAATAGACACAAGTTCACGAAGGCTGAGTAGTGGAGGAACCGAGGAAGTTAGGATTTGACTGTTTCCTTAAGATGTGCCGGAATTTCAGGTACTAGTTAGTGCATATCAACATGTAAGCCATTATGTCCAGTTTATATTTCATTGCATTTCTCCACGAATCAGGAAAAAATAGGGTGAACTGACTTGTATTTGAAGTTTGGTTGTGCAACGAAAAAGCATTGAATATTTTCACCAAAAACTTATTATTGATATTGGGTTGTTCTCTCATCAATCGAGCTCTCGACCTTAAGCTATTCATAATAGGTAAGAAGAAGTGGAAATCGAGTCATCCAGGAGGGTTGATCTAGATTTCTCGCTCCAAGACCCGTAACTCAGTCCCATGTACGGGACTATAACACCTCATTTGGTTGAACTTGTTACCTATTGCCACCATTTTAAGATTCAATTCCGGGTCTCTCAAAATTGTTACTAGTTTGGTTTAATTTTAAAAGGTAAGGTATCTCTTGATGCATCAATTTACTTGCAAACTGTAGGATTATAAAACTGACTCCCCCTCCAAATTATCGTGTTGGATGTGAGCTTATATAATACTTATATCTTACTGCATCAAGAGAAATAATATTAAACATAGTTTATGATTGATTTTGATGTTGCAAAGGTCTGCCTATTGATGTTTGTTTATTAAATATTCATTACTCAATACAATTAGTTTATAGAAGAATTTTATACAAAAAAAAAAGTTCATTGGCTATAAGATGGAAGCAATGGTTGAAGTTGTATTTTATTTGCAATCTTAATTTCCTTTCTATGGAATACGTTATATGTTATTTTGAATAGAAAGATATCAACTGAAATCTTGAATCCAATCCAGTCATTCTTTACTACAAATGGAAATATTCCATGTGAACCATCAAGTTCAGAAGCAATGGTTGTAAAGACCATGAGAATCTCGTTATGAGTTAGGAACCCACAAATGCGCTCTTTGATAGTGCTTTTTTGGATATGAAATTTGGGCCTTAGGAAATGCTACTTAACATCAACACTGCTGTGGACCTTGACATTTTTTGTTTCATTTCTTTCCAAAAGAAGATTGTTAAAAGTGGACAGTGGGATTGACTGCAATGCATGGAGTATTTTATATTTGAGCCACTTCTTTGGTGGAGTATCTGATAGATGCAGAGGTAGGGGCTTACATTCCACCTAGGCATAGCTGTGGTGATAACTGATGTATCATAAATTTTGAAGTAGACCTGGTCCTGCTCTTTATGAGGCCTGCATGGATACTCCTCTGCCCCATGGTAACTGGTCTCTTTGACTTCTTGCAAATCTTACTGATAATATTGTAGTGATTGACTCGACACTTGTACCCTTGCAAATAACTTTTGAGTTGTGGAGTAGCAAGCTCAAAGGATATTACTGGGAAACTAACTAATATGGACTATCAAGTTTTGAAAGAGGGCAGTTAGGTAGCATTTGGATTATCTTGAAGGGAACAGAATGAGAATCTTATCATCCTTCGTGTAGTTACATGCAGCACTGCGTCATTCA
Source organism: Erodium trifolium (assembly GCA_036897425.1). Classification (NCBI taxonomy): domain Eukaryota; kingdom Viridiplantae; phylum Streptophyta; class Magnoliopsida; order Geraniales; family Geraniaceae; genus Erodium; species Erodium trifolium. The sequence goes on along the minus strand of JAYMTN010002076.1, from coordinate 6,587 downwards.
TTAGAGCTATATAATTATTTATGGAGTGAGAAAGAGGTGGAAACGATAATAGATTTGCCTAGTGTCTAAGGTACACTAAAAACATAGGCGATCCTCATTTCATTCGAAAATAGTCCAACATCCGATTGCTACCGTAATGTGAGTCAAAGGGACTAAATAGTAGTACCTAATGCATACTCCATATCTTGGACACTTCTCTGGTTCTCGGTAACGTAGCTTCTACCTGATTGCTGGTGACACCCTTATTGATGATTATCTATGTTTTCATCAACATAGTAAGATTTGGTTTTGAATTTCAAGTGTGACACTGTTGCATTGGATTAATTGTTGTGTAGTTTGAGCCGTGGAATTAGACTGGTCATGGCATGATTGACTTTTGCATAATTGGTCATCCTCCAGTCTGTTCGTGAATATATTAGTCCATATTGATGAGTATACTTGTAAATATTATAATAGTTGTACTCTAATTTTCATTAAAAAAGAATAGAGTAAAAGTGCTCTAAGGTGATTACATTCAAATGGGGAAAGAAGAAAGAGACAAATTCTCTGTTCTAAACTTAATGGCTTTTTAAGTCCAAAGCATTCATTATTGATAAGATGCAATTACTGTAATTTACTTCACTTCTAATGTCTGTGTTGGAATGCAGATGCTAGAATGGAAAAAAACTGGGGTATCAAATGTGGCTGGGGAGCTTGCTCTACTTTCTGGATTATTCATGTGGGTGACAACTATTCCCCGCATTCGTCGAAAGATCTTTGAGCTCTTCTTCTACACTCATCACCTCTACATTCTATTCATTATCTTCTTCATTCTGCATGTTGGCATCTCTTACTCCTTCATCATGCTTCCTGGTTTCTACCTTTTCATGGTCGATCGTTACTTAAGATATCTACAATCTCTACAACATGTTCGTTTGGTCTCTGCTCGCATTCTCCCATGTGAAACTGTGGAACTCAACTTCTCCAAGGCCCCAGGTGAAGTGGCTTCTACATTTATATATATGTATTTTTTTTGAGGAGTTATATATATGTATTTTAGTTTTGGTTAGTATATGTCCTAGTTTTGGGGACAAATGATTTAGTTTAGGAAACTAGGCGTGCCAAATTGTGCATTATAATAGTTTGATTGACTTGTCTAATTTTTCAGTTAGATGGAATTTGAAATTGTTTATTTACTTTGATGTTAATGTTACCTGCAGGTTTGAGATATAGCCCGACAAGCGTTCTGTTCCTTAATGTGCCCAGCATTTCCAAGCTGCAATGGCATCCTTATACCATTACTTCTAATAGTAATTTGGATGCAGAGAAGCTTAGTGTTGTCATCAAAACAGAAGGAAGTTGGTCCAGTAAGCTTTACCAGATGCTTTCATCTTCTCCTGTTGACCGTCTTGAGGTTTCTATTGAAGGACCTTATGGACCCATCTCAACTCATTTTCTAAGGTAATTTCACCCCCCAAAATGCAAATCCATTGCATCTACTTCCTATCAAATAATTTCCATATCATATTTTCCTGCTTAACTTCTCAGTTAGCATCATGTAGATCATAGTTTTGTTTTTGCAGGCACAATACCCTTGTTATGGTGAGTGGAGGCAGTGGTGTTACTCCTTTCATCTCCATAATCCGAGAGATGATTTTCATGAGCACAATATTCAAAAGCAAGATTCCAAAACTTCTTCTAATTTGTGCGTTTAAGAGTTCTTCTGAGCTTTCCATTCTAGACCTCATCCTCCCAATTTCTGCTTCCCCATATGAGATTTCCAGCCTAGATTTACAAATTGAGGCTTACGTGACTAGAGAGAGAGAGCCGTCTAACAGGAAATTCCCAAGAACAATGTGGTTCAAACCTAATGCCATGGATGTGCCTGCATCTGCTATTCTTGGACCAAACAGTTGGTTATGGCTTGGTGCTATCATATCATCTTCGTTCATTATATTCCTGATCCTAATTGGAACCCTATCACATTACTACATCTATCCTATTGATCAGAACACTAATAAGATATTCCCGTATTCTTTAAGATCTGCTATGAGCATACTTTTACTCTGCATCAGCATAGCCACAACATCTAGCATAGCTGTTATTTGGAACAAGAGACAAAATGCCAAGGATTCAGGACATGCTCAGGTCATGGAAGGTCCTTTGCCTGGCTCATGGTTAGATGTTGCAGACACAGAAGTAGAAAGTCTACCACAACAGCCTCTTATTCAAGCTACCAACGAGCATTATGGTGAAAGGCCTGATCTCAAGAGTAAGTCTCTACTACTCGTTGAAATACTACTCTGGGTGCCATTCTTGGAAAAACTTGTACTGAAATAAAGATAAAAATGCAGGAATACTATTGGAGTGTAAAGGAGGAAGTGTTGGGGTTTTAGCCTGTGGTCCAAAAAAGATGAGAGATGATGTTGCAACCATCTGCTCATCAGGAATGGCGGAGAACCTGCATTTTGAATCCATCAGCTTTAGTTGGTAACTTGCATCTCATCTCCAGTTTGTCACTCATTAATAGCACGGTAAAGCTGAACTTCTTTACATTACTCTAGTTTATACACTTACGTGTAAGATTCTTTTTTACTATATGTACCACTCAGAGGAACACAAATTTAGATTAGGAAAGAAGTTGTATTTGATATTGAAAATGTATAATTCAGCCAAAAACCCAAGGGCTGGGATGAGAGGTACCAGTATATGCTAGTAAATTAACCAAGAGATGACTTGACAGACCAGGAAACAGATATTCATTTGTCTAGTAATATCTCGTCGTGTAAGAGGTTTATGTTGAGTTTGGAACAAGTTGATTGATGCAAAGTAATGTCAAGATGAAATTGCATGAGTATTTGTTTGAATTCTTGAAATCATGCTATAATCCTTGAAGCCCGTATGATTTATTTTATCGACTGAATCTAAGTTTTTGAGCTAAGTAGAAGTAAGGAACATCAACTATTTTTGTGATAGTTGTTGATGATAATGATGATATTGAGATATGTTATGCCTATCATGATCAACTTTGTGGTGCTCCTTCTCAGACTCTATCCTCCTTCAACCACTTGGATGGACATTGACATTTCTATTTGCAATGTGATAAGGTCAAAGTTGAGGTGGGAAAAAACATGTGGTATATTGTGGTTGATAGTGATTTTGATACTAATGTCACTTGTCTAGGGAGAGAAGACCAAATTATAATCCGTGTCAGTGTGTGAGTTTGTACCGAATATGGCAAGTGATCCAGTGCGCCGACTGAATCCACTCCCATAGCTAGGGCTTCCTGCACCTTGTGTGTTGCGCTTGCGTATACATGCATCTGCGGACGGAGCTAAAACACTAGAACCATACACTTGCGACGCACTCTCACCCCTTTTTGAGTTGTAATATTACAATTTGATGTGGAACGGATAGATGGCTGTTGCATACATCTAAATAGAAAGCCCACTCCAAAACGAGTGTTCTCTTATTCCCACTTTCCCAAAACCTTGGTAGCATAATTGAGACAAGGACGGGCTTTTGTTTTTTGTGGGAACGAAGCAGTAGTAGTCTTGAGATTATAAAAGAAAGTGAACGTTTCAGTCTCGCATCGAATCATAACACCGACTTAAATAATAAGTGTTTATGAATATCTTTTTTATTTTTTAAAAAGAAAAAACTACCCAAATGAAATGATTTATTGTGCACGTATACTACCAAACTATCGTTTAATCATTGTGTTTTACATTTGACTTCTCAAATACAACCTACAGTCGTGAAAAAGATTGTCGAAAAGTGTTACAAGAGTTCGAAACTAAAATTGAGCGTTTTGAAGTGAAAAAGGGTCAAACACTCGGCAAATTTTCAAGCTTTAAATGTAAAAACCTACCCTTATGTATTGGTCGCGAATAATAAGTTACCTTAAAGTATTGGTTACTATTCGATGCCTATAAAAGATCTGTAACCAATTCATAAAGGCATGTAAATGATATTTGATCAATTTATAAAGCATATAAATGATATGTGACCAGTTCATAAAGCATATAAATAATATGTGACCAATTCATAAAGACATGTAAATGACTTGTGACCAAAACATAAGGTTTTTCATTTAATATTTTTGAACTTTAAGTAGTTTACTGTTCGTGACCAATACGTAAAGGTAGGTTTCTAAATTTAACATAATCAAACATTTTTTTCATACGAACTCTGATTTAAACTATAACATACCAAATTAAAAGTAATTGAAAATTCTATAATTTTTTAAAATCTTCTTGGATAAGGATATCCAACAACATATTATAGGCTCTTTTGAATCCAACCTAGCGATCTAGGTGATGATGTTTGATCATGCCTTGTTACTAGAAATTCAACTTAGAGCATCTTCATAGATGAAACCCATAAATAACCGTCTTCATAGAAGATATGTTGGAAACTATCAAGGATGGAGTTTACTAGGGGGGAAATAGAACAGGCACATGTTCGTGGAGGTAGAGGCCACCCGGGTAGCGACTAAGCAAGACCTTAAGTTAAGGGTACGCAAAGGCTTCAAGACCCGGGTCTGCGAGAAAATCTCCCTAGATTTCGTTGGCAAGGAGATGGGGAAGCGGGAGCAGGAGGACGGGACCTCCCTCGAGGAGATGGTGCCCCCCGGTGCCATTGGATTAAGCGAGGGCTGCCAAATAACCTCATCAAGCCCCATGAGTTGTAGGCCGAGGCTAGTTGGGCCGTGGGATACACCCTTCTAGCCTCTAATAGGCAGGGCCACCCCGTCGCATCCTTTAGAGACCCATCCTTCCAGACCCGAGTTGTCTCAGTTGTGATTCCCGTCACACAACCCTAGTCTCCTCCACCTGTATGGAAAACGAACTTCCTAGAATAGTTCTTACGACCTTCTGTAGGGCAAGTCAAAAAAGGGGCGTGCATGAGATTTTTTAGTCTGTATGAGGGTCAGTCTTTGGTCAAGAGGACGTTGCGTCATTTATTTCTGGGACCGTTTTTTTTAATAAGGATCCAAACCCGTGTCTCTTGGGTATCCAGGGTGGTGGTCTATCCTAGGCTACCCATATACCGGATATGTTTTGTTTTTTTTGTTTTCATCTTGTTGTAGGGACGGTTTCTCAATACCATCCTAGTTATATGAAATAATATATGACTATATGAGTATCATTTGCTTTAAAAAAACTCACAAATGATCTATTGTGTATTCATACTACCGAACTATTATTTATCCATTCTGTTATACATTTGACTTCTCAAATACAACCTACATTTGTAAATAAGGTTGTTGAAAGTGTTACCAGAGTTCAAAACTAAAGTTGAGCGTTTTGAAGTGAAAAGAAGTCAAACACCTAACAAATATTAAAATCTTCACAATTATTTATGCGAAATCCAATTTAAACCGTAAAATATTAAAATAAAGTTGACTGAAATCTTATGATTTTGTAAAATCTTCTTGGACATGGATGTCCAATGCCACACCCTAAACCCTTGTGAACAAGGCGATGATGTTTGATCATGCCTTGTTACCAGAATTTCAACTTGGAGCATCTTGATAGATAAATCAGCGTCCTCATATAGGATATGATATGTTGGAAACTATGATTGATGGAGTTGACTAGAACAGGCACACGTCCGTGGAGGTAGAGCCACACGACGGCGCACGCATAGCACACAACACAAGGTAAAAAACACGATCCTAACACCACCACGTCATACTCAATATACCTTATTTGGAACCAAATCTTAGGGGCTAACTAAGATTCTATGCATATAACAACTTATTAATTAATCTCTTATTATTATTTATGAGTTGAGAGATGTAATTAGGAATGATCATCAAACACCAGCATTATACTTGCTAGATTTGCCTCTATCCACCAACACAGTTGACTCCTCAATTATCCCTACTTGTCTTTCCATCCCATGCTAACACGTGCCTTGTACGTGACTCTGGAAAAAAATAATACCAATATCCTGCCGTTATTTGTGTACAAAACAGTATAATTTGAAAAACAAAATTTAATTATACTTTATTTTGATACATGAAAAGTTACTATTCTTTGTCTAAAATGATCAAAATCTGAGAAATACAATCACTAGAACATAGAGAATATTAAACAAATAATCAATTTTCTTTTATCTTTTCAACCAAAATGTTGTTGCTACTTAGGAATCCGTCCCATAGACTCTCTTGTGAAATGAGTTATTCTCAATATAACATCTTACTATTTGAATCCGCCACCAATTGTTCTCAGTGACGTCCTGCCACCTCGACTGTGTCGGGATCCCCTTCGTGGGAAGGCATCCATGGTCGACATCGGGAGAGAGAAATTTGAGGCGCTCATTGACGGGGTTTCAATCCCAAATGCGGCGCGAATTCCCGTGATCCCGTCCTTGCTTACTATGACTCCGGGCATGGTTCGGCGTCACCGGGTGCCCAAGCCACGGGAAGCCGGCTCTGCTCCGGGGATAGTGGTACCGTCGGACTCTCTCGAGTCTAATCTGGCCACTCTCCAAGATGGCTTCTCTTCTTGTTCGCTGGAGGAGGAGGAGGAGTTGGAGGTCCAGGTACCATACACTCCGGTGAGCCCGTCGGTAATTGCACGCCAACAATTTTCCATGAT
>JAYMTN010002075.1:0-11622 GCA_036897425.1 Erodium trifolium | reverse complement strand
GCAATAATATATTTCCAGTTTCCAGTCAAAAAAAAAAAACTCAAGACCTTTTATATGAAAGATTGAGTCTTAACCACTGTGATGTCCTCTTGTAAACTATTTATTATTTTAAAAAATTAAAATTATGCTAATAAAGTCGTCATTTTTATATAAACAATAAATATTTCAAACAGTTTTTTTACCATTGTGTTTTAAATGAACCATACAACACGGTTTATGTACTCATGATAATTTATTATGTACTCTTCGTGATTTAACCTTGAGAGCGATGCACATTTAATGGTTAGGTTAGGTATAATATCAATCGAGCTCTACACGATACGCTTCACGTCACCTAACATGCTTCTATTTCATTGTATATATAATACGTTAGATGAGTAGAGGATCATCCTTGCATGAACACACAAAATCGTACATAATTTAATAGAAAAATGTTATGATAATTCATAATTGTAATTGTGATTTAATAATTATTTTTCGATGACTAATGTTAGGTGAAATTTGTATATATTTGAAGCTCACATCAATATCCAAACAACCACCTTATTATATACCATATGGATGCATGCATGGCCGAGTCAAGATGGCAAGTAACTAAACACTATCCATCAAATTACTATAAAATATACTTTAAAAAAATATTATAATTTTTTTTAAACAGTAAGTTGTAGAAGTTTTGAGGTACATTGTCAAATTATTATATATAGAAATATATATTTGAAAATCAGAACGTATTTGTTTTCTCCTGATAGATCGGATGATTATCAACATACTCTACATACACAGAGCTTTCACATTTATTTTGGGGACAATTTCGGGGTTGGTAATCAGTACGGGAGGAAGTCTCCCTGCACCAAATCAGCTCATCAAGGACAGACAAGTCAAGCCTCCTACCTAATACTCCCAGAGTATTGGTCGTCACTCACTCCACACTGCTCGTCAAGCGGAATATTTCTAATTTTTCTGTTGAATCTTGGCTTGCTAGGGGATTCTTTTCGGTTGTTTATATGTTCTATGTATTGGTTTTTCAGACATTTCATGTAGTTTATATTTTATGTTTCATATGACCTTCGAAAAACTCTATCTCTATTAATATTTCGTTTACTTAAAAATAAAGTACATATTTATCGCAATTTATCGATATATTATGGACACGTAGGTTACGTTAATTCATCGCATGAGTACTAATATGTGTATTTTAAAATGTTAAAAAATATATTGGGTGTTGATATTAATTAATCGATACGTATATATTACACACTTGTAAAGATAAGAACTCAGACACGATACAAATTCATATTTTTATCTCGTTTTTGAAATAACCTATGACCAGCTTGGCTTATTGGGGCCCGTACTAATGATTAACAAAGGGTTAGGTTTGTAAGCACAAACCAAAATAACCATTGACTAAACCTAAAAGGGACAACAAACATATCTATCTCTATTGAATGGTAGAGAAAACTAGGTTTTCACTTATATTTTGGCGTTTACCATACCATTGTCACTATTAATCATTGATGTTACGTGGTTGAGATTTAGTGTTTAGAACGTCTCCAATGGGTTTAGAAGAGAAAAAAACCAGAAAAAATTTGATACATTGATAGGCTTATGGTCCATATTGATTGTGATTTTCCGCAAATGAAAATTGATATTTTTTACAGCGGAATTAAAACAAATGAATAGCGGCTTTATGACGAAGTTAACTGAATTAACCGATTTCAAATGTACAAACAGTTTATTATGTAAATTTGATCACTTATATGATTGTGTTATAAATTAAAAAACTTCACGAAATTATATTAAATTTGAATTCAAAATACTCGCATTTTTTTTGAAAGGTTCTGTTTGTATTAATGGAGATCACCCGACCGGATTTCCTTTAGAACAATTGGTATCACGATTATACACCAGTCAATAGTATTCCAATTACAAACATTTTGAGCTAAACAATGGACAATCATGTCTGCTTATCTGCAAAGAAAACGAAGCCTAAAATATGATAGAGCTCTAAGCTTGGCCCTTCACTCCTTCAGCATTAAACCAAAAGGAGAAAGCAGCTTCATGTCACCATTCACCGCTTGAACAACTTCAAAACAGTCACTCTCAACCGTTCCGACCGACCAACCATTTTCATGTAGCTAGGATAGAGCCTCATTTACGGAGATAACTTCAATCAACTCCGACCCATCAATTCCTGGAATCACAAAGCATTTCACCATTATGGTAGTCCCACTATCACCTCGACATATCATTCCCCACCAGCTCGACCTCGGCCTAAGACTGCCTCATCTACATTGATTTTGACCTGCCCCTAAATCGGTTTGCACCAAAACCCGACCTTTAGTAACATGCCCCGTACTAACAGCCTGGTCCTCCTTCCTACCGTGAGCGTCCGTCCAATTTATCAAGTATGAGGAAGCTTCCAAATCGCCTCCCCATCCTTCTCGATTTGATTCCAGACTATCATTACGGGCTCGCCAAATAAAGCACCACACCATCACTACATTCTCCATAAGACCCGCACACCCTCAGTCCATAACATTGCTACAACCAATCTCGAGGCGATACACCACTACCTAAATAACCAATCCCAAATTACTCCATACGTGTGTCACATAAGGACAGTGAAATAACACGTGACTCTCCGATTTTGGCCGTCCATACTTACTACACACTGGCTCAATAGGCACAAAACGGCCATATAAGTTCAAGTTGGTTGGAAGGGAGCCTGGCAATATACGCCATGCCAGGTGTTTAACTTTGGGAGGAACACATAAATTCCACATTTGCATCTAGAATAGGTCCCTATCCAGTCCATTTCATTTGTCCTCATTGCTCTAAATTTGTCAGTATACGTCCCTAGCTCAGAATAAACCGTCTCTTGCTCCCTCCAATACCATTCATCCTCGATAGTGTGAAGTAGCCTCGTTGGTACCATGAGTCCCAAATCAAGGCTATATGGGAGTCAAGATGCACCTACTCGACTTGAACATGATAAGGTCACCCATGCCTGCATCCTCCGATAACCTAGCTATTCAGTGTAAAGGGACTGCCAAGTCCAACAGTGACCCAACCGTATCTCTCTAGACATCTACCCTAGTTTGGTATACAAGCTTTAGTGGAAACGCGTATAGCCGCCCTCAGAGCACTCTAATCTTATGTTGTGTGATTTTTTAGTATTCCATAATAAGGCTGGTCGTTGGATTTATAAATGTTACGTTATTTTCTATTGAGATCCATTTGTACTCAGGTTTATGCTACTGAACTGCCAAGATAATCAGTATGACAATCGTTCTATATCACCTCTAAACAGAACACCGCTTTCTTTCTACTTCAAGCACGATCGAATCGTCCCGACCCACTTATTTTAACTTATAAACTTTTCTCCTTTTTCTCCTTCCCATAAATTTGAATCTGTTTCTTTTTCTGAGTTTGAACAATAAATGAACTGTTACAAGAAATAAAATGCATCAAGATCGCTTTGTCGTCAAGGAAAAAAAAAGGGAAAAGAAATGGCACGTCAACGACTCGAAAAGCGCAAAGAAAAAGAATAGTAACATCAAATCTAATCCAATACGCTAAAAAAGCAGCTTAACGAGGACCGGGTCGATTATTCACAGCTTAATCATCGATCGGATCTAGACTCGGTTCCGAGCCGGGCTCGTCCGTCGATCTCGATGCGCCACGTGGAGATCCGACGGTCGTGGATCCCACGCTGACGTGGCGGAGAAAATATAGAGAAAAAGAAACAACAAGGCGCGGACTGGCCGTCCAAAAACAGCCTTTTCTTTTCTTTTTCCTTTTTATTTTTATTTTCATTTTCTTAATTTTCATTTTATTTTATTTTAAACCCAAAGTCAAGTCTCTCGCTAATTAAGCTTCTTCCTCTATCCTAGGGCTGTGAAATTCTTCGATTTTTTTTCTTTCTTTTTTCTAAAATCAGAAAAATTGAACCGAGAAAGGAAAAAAAGTGCAGCTAAGTACGATTTTACAGAGCTTGAACTCAGATCGTCGTCGCATTCGAGCAGAGATTGAAGAAGAAGAGGAGATCTTGCTGCTCCTTGCTCTCTGCTCACTGTTCAGTCAATCTGAGATTTGAATCGATCGTCGTCTTCACCGGAAGATAAATTGAGAGTTTGAGACACAGTAGATAAATATCGAGAGAGAGAGAGGAAGTGTGTTTGAATTTGATTTTGGAAAGTCCTGGCGGTGGTGTTGGTATGAGATCCTGCTAGTTCGTCGCTGAAGGTTCAGGATCTGGTGCCGGAGAGTCGCCGCCGGATGAGAAGAAGCGCATGTTTCAGGGATCGAGAGGGAAAACAATGAAATGGGTTTCATTGCTTAAGGACATCAAAGAGAAGGTTGGCTTAACTCAAGCTCCTCCAACTACTGCGTCCGCGTCTTCGTCGTCTCCGAGTCCTCCTACTCGCGATAATGCTCTTACTGTTCTTCCAGCCTCATCGCCCTCCCTTGCAAGGTCCGATTTTGCTATTGCCTGAGTTTAATTAGTTTAGTGTATATTTGTTTGACCAATCTGGTTCTTCACGCTTGAGGTGACTTGGATTGGGGTGTTGCTCTTTGCTGTATTCACTTTCATTTTTTTTAATGCAAAATGCTAATGGAGCTCCACTACTTGATGCATTGGTCTTGTGGGGGTATTGGGTTTTTCTCAAGTTTGGGATTTTGGTTATTTTCAAATTTTTTTTTTTGGATAGGTAGATAGTGTGAATGTGAAGCTGAAATCTAGGTGCTGGGTCAGGTATAAAGTTCTGAAATTAGCTTCATATTGTCTTGGGAGACCTGCTAGGTTGTTGACATGGGTCAAACTTCTGCTGGTATTACTCATCTATGGCTGAATCTACATATAAGTAGTTGGCATTGGGTTCTTTTGAATGCCTTTAAGCTGGGTGCTTATAGTTTATAAATGCGGACACAGAAAGACTGGTTAATCTCACTATATTCTAGTGATCATTTTGATTTCTAAAGTAAAGATTCATGCTCGAGGCTATGTAAGATATATCAGTGACTAGTTGTGTCCCAACAAGAGTATAGTATGGTGGATGGATTGCAAGTAGTATGTCGTAATACATAGCCTATGGAGAGGGCCGTAATGTAGTATTTAAGAATTTATATATTTTAGTTGAGGGAATTGTGAATATCAGTAGTCATAGGATATCCAAAAATGATGCGTGAGAATATATTCCATTGATTCTTGAGGAGGACAATGTGAAAAGATTTGTATATATTAGTAGATCAGTTTGGAATTAATACACATATGAGGTTTATTGTTGGAGGCTTTGCGGAACTATTCAGCAATCATGGTATTATGAGCTGTAAGTCACTGGGAAGATAAGGTGTACCACGTCCCTTAAATGAGCATTGTCAAGTGAGACGATCTGGTCACTTCAGTGAAGATAAAAGAGAGTAATAAGTCAGTCTGTTGAAGAAGGCTTTCAATCCCTTTAAATCTTCAGAATTCAATGGTTGCGTTGAAGGAGGTGATATAATTATCGTTATCGTGATATTGATTCAGAAGAGGACTTCACAAGGATAAAAAAGCCAAAAACAAATTTGATGCCTTACCGATCAATAAAGTTAGACTTCTAATAGAGATGCACAGTGAAGCAGATTCATGTAGATACTGGAATTAGTTAGAATTGATGCTTTGTTGTAATTCTTTGATGATATGTCTGTTTATATATTGTAGTCTCGAACTAATAATCTTTCCCTTTTTGCTCACTGTACCTGTGGTGAAAAAAGCTATAACCAAGTGACAGATTTTTCCGCCTTTAGTTGTTTATTGATCAGCAGCTATGCTCACACATGCCCTCAATTTTGTCATTCTCTTTTATATCAGGGATAAACATGAATTGGAATTGGAATTCAAAAGATTCTGGGAAGATTTCAGATCATCCAGCTCAGAGAAGGTTGTTGATTGACCTACATTCTCTCAATAGTACTTTTGTTACTGCCTGTTCTGCTATTTTGTAACGATTTTATATTTTTGCATATACTATGAGAAAATAATAAATTTACTGATAACTCTTATACTGTTCATGCAGGAGAAAGAAGCGGCTTTGAATTTTACCATAGATGTCTTTTGTAAATTAGTGAAGCAGCACACAAATGTAGCTCAATTAGTTACCTTGTACGGGCACAGTTGACGGTCCCTTCTTTACCTATTCTGTTTATTTATTGTGCTTCATCCAATTGCACTGTTTTGATATGATGGTTGGTGGCAGTGGTTACCTTCATTTTGTAATGTAATTAGATTAATTATGAAATTTGTTGTGCATGGTATGAGGTCAAAACTACCCAAACACTTTTGCTTTTCTTTTTCTGTTCAGCTATTAACTGCCAATTGTAGTCATGTAGATGAAATGCATTAAGTCTGATGTTAGAATAACTTGCACAAATGATGATCTTATTCTGTTCATATAAAAATAAAAACATTTTAGTGCTTTTGTTATTCTTGTTATTGTCAATAAATTGCTTTGTTGCATGTTTAAGGTTTAGACTATGGGATGCCCATTGGCTCCCTTAATTAAATCCTTTTTTCCATTCAGATTTTTTACCATGACTATGATGAGTGATAATATCATCATGTTTATGTGACTTGTTTTCTCTTTTGTAGTATAGAGGGAGGCACATATGTCTCTATGATGAAAGCCTGTGTGTGTTTTCATCAGTCCTTTCATACCCTTCTTCCAATAACATGTCAAACCCATTTGGAAGTTTCTATATCTCTTTAATCTACATGTTTTTCCTTCTGGATAGAATTCTATTTTTTGTTGTTATTCTCTTACATTGATGGAATTCCTAAGTGAGCTGATTAGTTGTTTTGATCTATTGGAATCTTGATAGTAACAGCAACTAACTCTGGCCTTTGCTGCTCGGTTATTTACCTGTGTCTTATCTTTAAGCATATTGACCAATCCTGGAAGTATTAATAAATTGCAGGTTAGTTGAAACACACATATTCTCATTCGTTATTGGAAGAGCATTTGTAACAGATATCGAGAAACTAAAGATCAGCAGTAAAACAAGAACTTTGGATGTAGCAAGAGTGTTACAGTTTTTTTCTGAAGTTACAAAGGTTTGCCTTCTTGTTTGTCGTTTCTGATATCTCATTTAAAGATGTGTTTGTACATATGCTTGTGACATATGAATATATACTCATTATATCTTTTGCAGGATGACATCTGTCCAGGGTCAAATCTGTTAACGGCAGTGGAAGCCCTTGTGTCCGGGGTATATATCTTTGCCTATTTTCAATGAATATTATTTTACCTGTATAGTATTTCATATGTTCCAATTTGTAATTCCTTGGCATTGGCTCTGTATTTGGCATGATCTATTGTACTCTAATAGTTTTCCTTAAAAGTTCTGCATTGTGTCTAATATACATGAAGCTGTCAAGTGTCATGGAATTACTTAAGTTCATCATTTATATAGCAACTAGAGTTATTGTAATATCTTTTGAGAGTATATATGCTAATATCTGACATTCTGGGGAAAGTGTGATAATATGGATATTCCCGTATAATGTCTGTTTTGTAAGCTCTGTTAATGACATATTTTTTTTACAGCCTGTCGACAAGCAATCTCTCCTCGATTCTGGGATATTTAGCTGTCTCATTCATATTCTTAATGCCCTTTTGGGTCCTGATGGGTCCAATGCAAGGGAAATGGCTACTGTTGGCGTGGAATTATTGATACCTGAAAAGGATGACGACATTGATTCAAGGCACAGTCGTAGACTTGAGGTTGCTTTTGCTCTCTGATTTCCTTGTCATTGTCTATATCTGGTTGGCAGTGTGATGTATTATCTGTTTTTTTTCATTACTCTATACTTTCTAGTTTCTACTATGTGGCATGTGGCTTATAGCCTTTCAGAACTTTAGATTGAACTCATCATGCACTATGTTTGTTGAAGCATTGGTTTGACCCCTTTCCCATGTCTTTTTGGCTTCAATTTTCCCATACATTATGGACTAACTTAATTGTTTCAAGCACTGATGAATTCTGGAGAAATGGCTTTCTCTTGTACTGCCATATTTTTTTTTTCCTTCATATTTTAAATTTTTCCGCCTTCGTCAAATTGGCGTTGAATTGTTGGCAAAGGCAGAAAATTTCTTGTGCTGCTGTGTATATAAATAACACAGCAACGTTTTTTTACGTATGCTACTTTTTATCTATTCATGCAGATAGAGGGTAGTATTGTGCATATTATGAAGGCATTGGCAAGTCATCCTTCAGCTGCACAGAGTTTAATTGAGGATGATTCACTTCAGTTACTGTTTAAGATGGTTGTCAATGGGTCATTGACAGGGTTCTCTCCATACAAGGAAGATATTGTTCCACTGCACAACATGCAGCTTCATAGGCATGCAATGCAGGTAAATGTCTAGTTACATTTTTCTGAAATGTGGGTAATGACTTCTGATAATTTTTTATCTCCTTGAGAATTTCATGAAAGCTTCATAAGATGATGGTCAGTTCTCATGTTTCTTATCTTTTTTGCTTTATTCCAGATACTTAGTCTTCTACTTGTAAATGACAATGGGAGCACAGCCTCCTATATACATAAACACCACCTGGTATGTCGCTGCTTAAATAATTTTTTAGAAATTGATGATCGTAAGAGTATTATACTTTTTTAGTATTACTTAATTCTTTGAATCTTTTTCTTTCTATTTTGTTATAGCATACAATATTTAACCCGTGTTTCGTTGTTTCGTGGTTTCTTTATTATATTCTTATGATGAAATTTTTAGTTTTTATCATATGATTGCTTCACTAAACAGTCTGAACTAGCTACAGATGTTAAAAAGGACCATTTGAGGGCCAAATTAAAAGAAAGTTACGAGGTTGATGGTGCCATTAATGGTCATATGATTGCTTTTCTAATTTTGGTACATAGCTGAAAATTTACCATTTGGGGATCAACCTGATAGAATTTTGGTTTAGTTTTAGAAAGTTATGGACTAATGTCTTTAGCATCTTACTTCAGTTCCTAAAATGATGTTATACTTTGATATTTCCTCTTGCTGATCTTATAAGTTTCAAATCAGCATATATACGAAACAGTAGTTACTTATTCCTTTATTTGGTTAATTGATATCTACATTTTGAAACATATACCAGTGTTGGTAGATGAGTTGGTTTAACATAAACTTACCCCATTTTACAAATGGGAATGCACATCACAGATAATGTTTATGGTTGTTTTATGCTTCGGTTGATGAAGGGGTAACATATTCATCCAAGGTAACCAAGACAAGGTCCAAAAGGTTATATAGCTAAGTTACCAAAAAAATTATTTCTATAACCACTTGACTCTTGGTTAGTGTGAGTAATGATCTTGGGATTGTCTGAGTTTGCTATTAAGTTTAGGTAATACTAATTAGCTTGGCTTATATACATTTTATATATATCTGCTGTTGAACTGTTTTTTCGTGTAGGTAAAAGTTCTTCTTTCGGCTGTTAAGGGTTTCAATCCTGATTGCGGTGATCCTGCGTACACTGTGGCTATTGTGGACTTGCTACTTGAATGTGTAGAATTGTCATATAGACCTGGTAAATCTCTCATAAAAAACCATCCTTGGTAACTGTTCAAGTGTCCCACATTGAGAGAATGTGACACAGTGACCACTTTGGGTTGGAGTTAGTTTAATATATGTCATTGGTATTGGGCCTCTGACCCACTCGTGCTTCCTCTCCCCCTTCATATATTCTTGGTCCACATGCTACACCCCTTGTGTTGTCTGACCTGCGAGTGAGGGGAAATGTTGAAGTGTCCCTCGTTTAAAGAATGTTGATTTAGTGACCACTTGATATACTAGTTGTGCCTAATAGCTTAAGCTATTGGGTTGGAGTTAGTTGAATGGTAACTTTTGAGTAGCAAAGTGTAAGTTAAAAGTTATTCTTTATTTTCCTCAACTCAAGCGTAATCCACCCTTTGTGGTATTGGATGAGGATAAACAGTTTTCTTGGACGCTTTAAACATAGTTTCTGTTGTTCCTAATTGCTGTAGCTTTTGATCTTTGTTTGTTATTTTTCCTGCTAACCTGTTAATATTTTGACCTGTAGATGCTGGCGGTATCAAACTGCGGGAAGACATTCATAATGCCCATGGTTATCAATTCCTTGTTCAGTTTGCGTTAACTCTGTCCACCTTGCCAAAATATCAATCCATTCATTTCAAGTCTTCTTTTGACCGACAGACAATGAAAGATGCAGAGTCACAGGATTTAATGGGAAATGAAGACCCCTCATCCCAGAATCTGTCTCCTACACTCTCTAGGTTGCTTGATGCTGTTGTCAATTTAGCTCAGACAGGTCCACCTGAACCGATGGGTTCTTTTGGGGGGAAAACTAACAAATCTCCTCACGCAAAGGCTAGTGGCCATAGCAGAAGTCGTACCCCATCTTTCGACCGCCTTGCTGATGAAACTTGGGAGAAGGACAATAGTAAAGTTAAAGACCTTGAAGCAGTGCAGATGTTGCAAGACATATTTCTGAAAGCAAACAGCACGGAGCTGCAGGAAGAAGTATTAAATAGAGTATTCAAGCTATTCTCTAGTCATCTTGAAAACTACAAGCTATGTCAGCAACTGCGCACAATTCCCCTGTTTGTCCTAAACATGGCTCGGTTTCCTCCATCTTTGCAAGATATAATTTTGAAAATTCTTGAATACGCTGTAACTGTTGTGAACTGCGTTCCTGATCAAGAGTTGCTTTCACTTTGCTGCTTACTGCAGCAACCTATAACATCACAATTGAAGCAGACCATACTTTCTTTCTTTGTGAAATTAATATCCTTTGATCAACAATACAAGAAAGTTCTGCGAGAAGTTGGTGTACTGGAAGTCCTGTTAGATGACTTAAGACAGCACAAGTTTCTTTTAGGTCCAGATCAGCTAAATGCCAACCCTGACCAGCTGGAAAGAAAATCCTCAAGCAGCTTCAAGAAACATTTGGACAGTAAGGATGCCATCATTAATTCACCCAGGCTAGTGGAATCTCCTGGAGTGAAGCTTCCTATTTTTGAAGTTGAAGATACTGTTGCTGTTGCATGGGATTGCATGGTTTCCTTGTTGAAGAAAGCAGAAGCCAACCAAGCATCGTTCCGCTTGGCTAATGGAGTTGGTACTGTTCTTCCATTTCTGGTGTCAGATGTTCATCGTCAAGGGGTTCTCCGCATATTTTCATGTTTGATCATTGAGGATGTTACACAGGTTTGTGAACATTCTTATTCTCCTGTTAAGACATTTGGCAGTTTTAATGTGGACGGTTTCTTTAGTCTATCTCTGTTACTACCTGCCCTTAATTTTTAAATATTTCTCTACTTTAGGCGTTTTGGCCTCATAACTGCTAACTTATATCAAACACCACAGTAGTTTATTTTAGGGATAACTGCTTTTACCGCCCTGTACTGCGCATTTTTTGCATAACCGTGGAGAACCTTTTTTTGCACAAACTAACTACAAAACATTTGATATCATCTGAAACTAGCTCTAAAATATTTTCAGTTAATTCTGGACACGAATTGTCCAAAATGCCCTGATGATTTTGCAAAACTACCCCTCTACTATCCCATTTTTGCAAAAACTAACGGTT
>JAYMTN010002074.1:0-11626 GCA_036897425.1 Erodium trifolium | reverse complement strand
ATCTAGAGTCATTTCATGCTTGTGTAGTACCAGAGTATTGTGATTCGATACTCTATTTAGTTCTACCTGATTTTCGGTGTTCGTCTTTATTGATGACATTCGGGAATTAGGAAGTGAACTAGGCGTAGCTGAGTCGATTCGCCGAGTGGTGTAGCTATCTCTACTTGTGGTAGTTGGTAGCGAGAGTGGCATATATTAGTTGTCGTTATCTCTCTTTCGGGGATTGATCGATCTTTGCTCAAGATCATAGAACTACACCCTATTTTTATTATTATTACTTTTTCCGATGATTGATGGTTCGCATATCGGTCCGGGAAATGGTCTTATGCCCTCTCCATGTGACTAGTATGTGGTTGATTTCATGGTACCTCATACATAGGAACTTAAATGTTCTAAGACCGTAAGGAAAGCATTTATCGACTTTACCAATCGTTAACTATTGTCATGCGTTAATTGGAAGTCGTGTTTACTTGTACCCGTGACTGACTCTTTGCGTGAATCAATAGCTATATGTCTTAGGTGTTAGCGTGTATATAGATTTTATTTTTTCCTAGACTTAAAACAAAACTTTTACTTTTCTGCCCTTTATTTTCCCTTTCGGGGATGTGGAAGTGACAGCCCACATCCCCTGGTTTTAGCAAAATACTAATGATACCTTAACTCCCTAGTGTTTGACTAGTACTAACCGTCTACTATATTGCTTGATGACATTTAACCGATGCACGTAAAAAGAGGGATTTGATCCATAGTCATCCCCACTCATCACACCCATAAATCCTTGATATTTTTTAGCTTCAATACTACGACGACGATCCGACAGGAGTCTTGTCACCTTTTTCCGGAAACCTCTTTAAGCCTCTATGTACCTGGGTGTCCCAAGTATGATGGGTCAGAGTAGGAGTAGGAGTATGGCATACCTAAGATATAGGGTCTTACAGCGTATCCGATCTTGGGACGAGATGTTGTTGTCCCTTATTGGGTGTGAAATTATGATTCAGTTTGTTCTTACTTCCATCCCTACCTATATCGTGGCTATTTTTAAGGTCCCTCGCTCGATCACATTTAGGATATACACGCTTTGGCCAAATTTTGGTGGAGGATCCTCTCCCGATAAGTCCAATCTTATTATACGGCAAGATTAGGCCAAATAGTGCAAACCTAAAGCTATGGGGGGAGTGATTTTCGAGACTTACACGAATCGAACTCGGATCTCTTACGGAAACAATCTTGGAATTTTATTACCAACCCGGAGTCCCTGGTAGCTCGTCTAATACAAGCTCGATATTACCTCCGGGGGGGATTTAAGACGGGCAATAACCCCAACTCATCTGGATCTGTATCAGGGCCACTTAGTCTTTTATTGTCCTTGGTCTCCGAGGAGCTCTCGGGGACAAGACATAGGGGCACCCTAAGTACTGACAAACGACCCTTATATTCACGCATCGTCCGATGCCACAATGGCTAGCATTATGACGCCCAGAATTCGACAGTGGGATGTCTCTCTTATATGTGCTCTCTTCAGTCCGCGAGATCAAGAAGTTATTCAGGCTACTCCTCTATAAGTTTCTCGGATTAAGGACTCCTAGTATTAGGCCCATTTCCCAAATGACAAGTATTATTCCAAGGTGGACTATTATACCCTCTAGTCTCAGGCACATGCATTCTCCTAACTTCTGTTTGTGAAGAGATCACTCAGAAAAAATCTCCTAACTTGTTCCATACCTGTCCTCGTGGGGTCCGTCCGGATGCCCTTCTTGTCTTTTGAATTTGCGAAATTAATACAATCTCCTTTGCTAAAGAAAAGTTAATTAATTCACGCGATGTAGCCCGTGGCTCCAGTGGGCTTTAGAGTCGGCCCAAAACTAAATTAGGAAGGCCCCGTTCGCAACCCTACCGCTTTACATAAGTGATTGGGATTTGACTATGCTTGCCTTCGATTTCCTCAGAGGGAGAAGATAAATAAAAACACATCAGTTTCAGGTAAAGAGATTTTCTTTTCTTTTTAATTCGTGAAATTGCTTTTTGCTAGAGATGAATTTACATTAGCATTTTTTTCCTCTGAACTATATAATCTGGGTGAGTTCGCATATGCTGATCGACCTGGTTAGTTGAATCTTCATCAAATTTTCTCCATGTCTATTTTCTGGCATTCTATCTAGGGTTTCGAGACAGCTTCATTGCAAAGTCGGGTTAGTTCAGCTTGCACATCTCATATTTGATAAAATGTCAGTCATATCAATTTGGGCACGTCTCTAATTGGTGGTTGCCTGCATATCAACAAAAACTCTGTTTCACCAACAATTCTTAGTCCATTTTGGGTATATGCAAGTATTTTGACTCTTGGCTGATTAGAAGTTACTTGGCACTGGCAAAGATGTTTCATTTTTTTGATGAAAAGTCCCATGATTCTCCATTGTTGATTCCCCCATTAGTCTTTCAGTGTAAATTCCAGTTTATAAACTTGAGTTTCATTTTAGTGGGTTCTTATGTTTGTTAGGTGCACCATTCCAGCCAAGCTGGTTGGTAGTAGAGATGAGACGGCAGGGACAATATGGTGATTCAGGCCCCAATGCCTATGTCAGTTCTCAGATGCAGCATACGTCTAGTCGTCGGGTGGAACATAACTCTGATCATTTCCAAGGAACATTAGAGGCATTCACTCCTGATAGGGATCCATATGCCAATATGCAGGCAGATGGACAGTGGGGATGGGAAAGAGATGGGCCAAAAGCCTCGAATCAAGCCGCTCCTCAGATGTTTAATGAAGGCACGTACTCACTCACTTTCTATCCGCATCTGTCCATAATACTTTCTATGTTTCATAACATTCGGCCATACTTATTAGTTTACAGCGTTCTAATTCAATATGATGCTCTGATACGGATTAATGATGGTCAGTTGTATTTGTATCTTATAATGAGGTTGATATTTTCCTAATTTAGCCTAAACTCACAATGCTTATATGCATGCGTGATAGGTATACATTTCCCTGCTTTTGTTATTGTGTATGTATATCAAATGGTTAATTTTTTTTCCCTATATGCAGAAACCATTTTAAGAGTATAGTTGGACATTCAGGTGGGGCATTGAATCACGGTTATTCAATATAGGTCAATGGGATAATCATGTTACGTTGCCTTTTGTTCTCACATGATTAATAATGTCGCTTTTCTGCTACTTGTTTCATGTACTCATCGAGAACAGTATCCTGATAGTCATGTGTTGTTAAAGGCTATTCTCGTTCTCATTCTTTGACAATTTACTTCATTATCTCTTTCCAAAATGCATCGTATCGATATTTTTTTTCTTTCTTTCCATTTCTTATGTCGTTGAACTCACACTTTTATGCAAATTTGTAAAACAACAATTGTAGAATCAAATCTACTTCAAAGGCTATGCCACTACTTTGAGTGGGTGCTGAATATATGGTACCATCATCAACTGAAGTACTCACAAACTTATTCAAAATATTTCCTCTATATTGACTCTTCACTTTCATATATGCTTTTATGGTTGCTTTCAAATAGACAAGCAATATAGCCTGGGAAATCTACAAGAAAGTGATATGCGACTTCTTGCGGAATTTTAATTCTGAGAATAAATGTTTTATAGAATCTGATTTATTTATTATTTTTTATGGTTTACTTGTTGAAACATGTTTGAAGTGATGTAGGTCAAGGGCGGGATGCATCTAGATCCTATTACCAGGGTCAGAGGCCAGATCATAAACCGGCTTTAGAGAAACAAGGCAATAGTGATCCCAGATCTCAACCCCATGAAGAAGATATGGAGATTGGATACGAGGATGATACTGTGTCACATACCTTTGAGGGTCTAGAGCAGAAATTCCGTGATGACATTATGAAACTAAGCAAGGAACAAACTGATGCAGAAGATGCAGAAAATGCTAGACACAGAGAGGTTAGTTTAAATAAATAATGTAGTGAATGATAACTATAATTCTAGAATCCTTTGGATTAAGCTACCTTCAAAAAAGAATAGTTTAAGTTCAAAAAATTGAAACTAATAGTTAGTTTACATATTTATAACAAAACATCATAGAGCTGATATAAATGATAAAAACAAAAATCCGTCTGTAAAAATTGTGAACAATGTGGACTGATTAGTAGGTGGAAATTGTAATCTATTCTAATCCAAGACCTAACAAGTACAATGGAAATCTTTCAGAAATATCTCTAAAGAAAGGACCCGAGAAAACAAGAAAATGTATGTTTGTCTTGACCACCTCAATAATTCACGCTCATTTTATAGCAATAATGACATCAGAATTAGGTTGGACAACAAATTTGGGGAGTTCATAGCTCTAATACTGAAGCACAGGTGAAGACTGAAGTAGACAACCTCCACACCTAAAAAGATCCATTCTGCCTTTATTTATTTTGTTGCATGTCCTTGAATTATAATTACATTTAGACTATTCTAGTCATATAATATTATTCAGTTTTGACTCTTAAAAACCAGAGTAAGATGAACCCTGGAAATTCTCACATCACTTATTAATTACCCCTTTTGTTTCTCATTTCTTAGGCCATAGCACCTGAAAAAACTCCTTTTCCCGTACCCAGTAATGAAAAGGGAAAAACTAGCAGAAGATATTGTTCAACTTAAGTTAACCAATAGTGTCATTGCTTTCCTTTTCCAGAAAATAAATGCGATAAATGCTCAGTACGAGGAACAACTTGCAGCACTTCGAGCTCGTCATGCAAGTCATAGAGACGAGTTCCTAAGAAAAGAATCTCAAGCACGGCATGTTCAATATCAACAAGTTGTGATAGATCAGTACCCTGACAGCAGTGTGGGCCCTGGTGATTCTCATGGCTATGCACCCCCGGCTGCCATTGGAGAAGTACCCCGATCATATAACACCGATCAGTATGATAAGTACAGAGAGCGAGCTCGATTTCCTGAGGGTGCTAGGGATCATGGGTTTGATCCTAGAGGATCATACCCCGGAGGTCGTGTGTATGGTACAGGGTCTCGCCATTACTAATCTTCTGGGAAAACTTGTATCCTTAATGCTGCTGAAAGCTATACTAACAAAGTTCTTGTACTTGTTTTGTGGATGAACTTGGTTACTTTCTTCAAGGTTATGATATTCCAGTTGCTCGCTCATTCTCCTTATGTTTCTCATCTATCGATTTTATATGTTTTAAAATATTCTTAATTGTCAACTGTAATAATGATGATGCTATTGTTGTTCATATATGCAAGTTTTGATGACATTCCTTAAATCACAATATTAATTGTACTCCATATGTCTAATTGGGCTAGAGTTTGTGGTTCAGGTAGGTGACATGATGCAATAACAAAGATGATCTTTTGGATAGGTTTACTGAATAAATGTTCAGGGCAATCAATTAATTTTCCAGCCAAAATAAACAAAGATCTTGGTGATGTTCTATAAATATACATTAGCATGAGAAGGTTTGTAGAGCTTTGTTTTCTATTATCGTACGTCATGAGTTTAGCATGAAACTTCATGTTTATTGATAATTAATTGTATCAATTTCCGACACCGGGCATCATGTTCCTATTTGGTAATAATATTATCTCTAAGTTCAAAACAAAAAATAATTAATTTCCGACAAAATAAATAAATAAAACTACGTATTTGTGTCCGTAATATTTATTTGTGAATGAAGCAAAAAAGCTCTTTCCCTTTGCTTCTGTATGGAAATGGAACCATATAATCGGATTTGGAATATTTTCATTTGGCAATAAAAATAAATATAAATTTCCCTCCCTGAATCATCTTCACAGAAACAAGCTCCACCTGTTTCTCTGCAACTCCGCCCTCGTCTCTCTCTCTCTCTCTATCTAAACATTTTCAAATCATCTGCATTTTTTCAATTCATTTATAAGAATCAGTTTCAATCTCTTCGTACTTGCCCTCTCTAACATGGATGTCCCCTCCTATGATTTCTCCGGTTTCTCTCAGCTGCCCGATTCAGACAGCGACCAGCGGTTATATTTTGTCCCCTACAGGTCCATTCTCTCTCCTGATTCACTCTCATTCACTTCGTTCTCTTCCTTTTTTATTCGACACTCGAAATCTGAATCTAACTTTCTGAATCCAACTCCAATCGGGCTGCCCTTAAACCCATTTCATTGCTCGGAGGTTGTAAATGTTTATTGCGTATCAACGGGAACTCGGGCTTGAATCGGCAGCTCCCGGATTCTAAAATTCATTTTCCCAGCTACCAAACAGAGCGTTTTACATTTCATGTCTTTATTTTGTTGTTAATTTAAGTTTTGTTGATTCGGGTCTGTTGCATTGGCAGTTATTTGTTGAATCCGTTGAAAGAGTTTGTTTTAGATTGATTTGTGAATTGGGATTTTCTTCTTCCTCTAGGTGGTGGAAAGTTGCACAAGATTCATTATTGGCCGAATCTGATGTTAAGAAAGGGATTTTGTACGCAGCATCATCTGTTTCCTCCTATGGGGGCCCCATGAAGATTATCAACAACATATTCAGTTCGGATCTTGTGTTCAATCTTAGGAGAGAGGAGGAGACCACTGAAAATGGTGAAGTGGCTGTCTGCGGACGAGATTATGCATTGGTTTCAGGAGAAATGTGGTTGCAAGCACTAAAGTGGTGAGTGTTATTACATCTTTTAGCAACTAAATAATAATAATGAAGGCCTTCTAAATTCAAATGGAACCTGAAATTTTGAGGTTTTAATGTGGATAGTGTGTGATGCCAGCCAGTTGAATTTCAGATGCCATTTATCTTGTAGGTGATATGTAGGAATATTTTTTTTTTGCTTCTAGCCTATTATATTATCGTACCTTTTGCATTTCTATAGACTTAGTGAGATGTGCCCAAATTGGTGAAAAAAAAAAAATTACGACATGTATTATGCTGATTGCTTTGTTTCATGACCTAGCCACCTAGGTATTCTTTATAAAAGCTCAGATTTTTTTGAAGCTGGCTGCTGATATTTGTTCCACACAATCTCTGAAGTTTTTTTTTAGTTTCTTAGTTGTGAACTGAAATTTGATTTTGAAAAAAAAAAATTAGTTTCTCAGGGTTGCTTGGTGGTGGCTGTTGCAATGCTTGTCAGATTGTGGAATGAATTGAGAGTTTGATATGAGTTTTTCATGAAAATGATACACTATTAATACCCCTTGTAGTTAAGGCTACCAATGCTGAAGTGCACTCATCTTTTAATATTCCTGTAATTCTTCCTGCTCTTCTGTGGAAGATTGTAATTGTTAGTAGTTGTAAGTGCGAGTAGTGATTATTCTTGCCGCATTTATTCTTGACAGGAAATCAATTCACTCAATGGTATTATGGCTCAATATTGTTTACCTTAGGCACCCTGTTAGCTAATTGAACTGATTTATAAGTGACCTGTATTGTTCTGCTGTTGTTATAGGCATAGTGATTCTAAAATTGCAACAAAGGATGGTAAGAGCTTTTCTGCTGCAGAAGATGATATGGGAGATGTCTATCCTTTACAACTAAGGCTTTCTGTTCTAAGGGAAACAAACTCACTTGGAGTGAAAATAAGCAAAAAGGTCAGTTTGTTTAACCAAGCCATCTTTCTAGCCCCTAGGTTTTATGCCAAAAATACCAAATGCTTTGCTGTTTTCACCTAAGTGATCCGTGGTAGTGTTTTTTGCTTTGGTAAATTTATTTGCCATACTATTCTCTTTATCTCTGGATATTTGTTTCACCTTAAATAGGTTGCTGAGTTTGAATTTTGTTAAGATTGGCAGCTGAAGATATTCAATAAAAGATTCAGTAATATTACATAATACACAAGTTTTAATGAATAAAATTACTATCAAACACAATAATACATTAATGGATAATATAACTGCCAAGTACAATGGTATGTAACTTACCATGGAATGCCTGCTTTGCATTGGCTTAAAGGAGGGAATACCCTTAACCTCATGATTTGCAAATCCTACAGTGGCTAGGTTAGGAATTACCATAATTATGAATGATGTTATTGGAGTACAATACTTGTGGCATGATTAGCAGAAATTTTTCCTATCATGTGCCGTAATAAAACAATAAAAGTAAAAAACACAATGCTGTAATGTCTGAGAACCATAGTTTCTCCAGTTTGGACCATAGAGATTAATGTGAATAGAAACTGATAATACTTTATCTATTGAAGTCAAGATCTGAAACCTAAGAATGTTAGCAACTTTTAGTTTATTGGATTTTAGTAAATCAAAGAAAATTGACTTTTACTTTGGAATGGATCCAGCAAAAAATACGGTTTTGTTCGTGTTAAGGGGGATCTTGTGGGTGTTGTAATTAGCTCAATGCAAAATATATCTGACTTTATTTGGTACTCGGATGGTCTAGTTTTGGTATATTTGCAAGCGCTAATGAAAAATGGCGCGTGGTTTATATTTACTGCTTTTTTTGTTGTTTAGTTAACCATAATTTATTGCTCGTTGAGAAGGGGTGTTTATGTGCACATTCCCCCCCTTTCCTCCTGTCTTCTAATAGGCTAATTCCTTCTTTTAGGATAATACAGTTGAGTTATTCAGAAGAGCCTGCAAGATCTTCAGCACTGAGCCTGAGCTGGTACATTTGTATTTCATTTTGCTAAAATACTCCTTTGAGCTGAACTTAATGGATTTTTAATTTCTGTGATTGCACAGTTAAGCATCTGGGACTTTTCTGGGCAGACAACCTTATTTTTTGTAGATGAAAAAAACAAGTTACTGAAAGATTCTCCGCGACAATCAGATCAGGAGGTAAGTGGTATCTGATAAATTGTATTTTATTCATCACAGGAATCATGAGTGATGTTTCCTTCATTATCACCTTTTTTTTACATAACCCTTTGGGCATTATTGCATTAAGAATAGACCACTTCTTGCACTGAGTTTTATCTAGGATATACTCATTGCAATGCATCTGTGTTGCAACCAAATCCGTCACAGGGCTTGCCTTTCGTCAGCCCAGAACATTTTTGTATTGATGATGTATAGTTGCTCATATCATCTCCCAGAAGCAGACTTTGCTGTCAGATGCATTGGATGACTTTTTTCCTTTTAATAAAATACAATAATGAGTTTTATCTAGTTACAATGTCTTGACATAAAAAGAATATGCTTATGCCAACTTTTATTCTTACTTCTCTAGTTTTGGGTTTGCCTAGAAGAAAGGCTTTCAATTATTTGGTCACTCAACAATGGGCAGTGCTTGTGTGTAATATGACTCAATGCAAAAAAAAAAAAAAAATTTGGAACACAAAACACATGCTAGCTTTAATATCAGATCCAATATCCTCTGGGTATTTCATATTTGTTATTAGTGGAAAGCTTGATTATAATGTATTCGGTTCTGTTTTTGTTTTTGTCAATTGATTCTTGGGCACTGGAGTTTTATCACTTATTGTACACTTTCATGCAGATTCTCTTGGAGTTGCAAGTTTATGGTTTGTCTGATTCCATAAAGTGTCGGGAAGCAAAGAAAGATGAAATGGCAGCACAACATTCTAAGGTGGCAAATTCCTCATGTGGCACTTCAGTTATGATGAATGGTGGTTCTGGCAATATGAACTCTAATTTTATGCGCACCAATTCTTCAGTCTCCAGTGAAGCTGGTTCTTTGGGATTGACAGGATTACAAAATCTTGGAAATACTTGTTTCATGAACAGTGCCCTCCAATGCCTAGCACACACACCCAAACTTGTTGATTATTTCCTTGGAGATTATGGCAAAGAAATAAATCATGAGAACCCATTGGGAATGGATGTAAGTTGTCATTCACTTTATCTGTAATATGTACATTTAGTACTTATGATAACTTGCTTTTTTTTTCTTGGTTGAGTGTGTTTTGTGAGGAAATATATTCTATTTCGTGCTCAGAATATCTGTTTTTTTTTTTGAGTCTTTCTAAATATGCACCTTTTCCCAGGGTGAAATTGCTTTAGCATTTGGAGATTTGTTGAGGAAGTTATGGGCTCCTGGTGCATCTCCTGTCCCACCAAGAATGTTCAAGTCCAAGCTCGCTCGTTTTGCTCCTCAGTTTAGTGGCTTTAATCAACATGATTCTCAAGTGAGTTTTCATCTTTTACACAAAAGTAAAGTCGTTCCCTTCCTTTTCATATGTAGTATCTGCTTAATGAAAATTTTGCTGCAGGAACTTTTGGCCTTTTTGCTGGATGGACTTCACGAAGACCTGAATCGAGTAAAATGCAAGCCTTACGCTGAAGTGAAGGATGAAGATGGTCGACGAGATGAAGATGTGGCTGGTGGATATTGGCGGAACCAGCTAGCTCGCAATGACTCCATCATTGTTGATGTGTGCCAAGTGAGTATATTTCTTATAGGTTTGCTCTTCTCCCATTTTCAGTCTGCTAAATTGGCATTTATGTGCAAAGTGAATATTGGCATTTTTAGCCTTCTCCCATTGCTCTTTAAAGTTGGGTTTGAAGTGTTTAGCTGATAATTAGGGTTTAAAAAACTTTCACATTACATGACTTAGTTTAAGTCTTGCAGAGTGTTTGCTTCAAAATCTATAGTATTATCTAGGCAGATTGGTGACAAGCCGTGACTGGGATTTGGCATTTATAGATTGACATGATTCCATTTTGATGTAGTTAGATCTGGCAACAACTAATGGAATGAAGTGAAACTTAGTAATGGAATCTAAGTGTGAAGGACCCTACCAATATATCAAGAGGTCACTAAAACCATGTTAAACTTACTCCAACCCAAATGCTTAAAACTGTCAGGTGGAGGGCGTGACAAGTACATTAAAAGGTCACTTAATCTACATTCTTTTGATGTGGGACTACTTCAACATTTAGTAATTAAGTTAATTATATTAGTATGCATCTATATATGCTGTGGACTTAAATGTTCCTCCCTAGACCCCAGGCAATCAACTTTAAAATAATAGACAAAGTGGTTGAATTTGAGATCTCTTGTTGGGATTCTTCTACCATTGGACTTGTTTGAACCTGAAATCCTGTATGGATGGATTTCGTGATACCTTGAAAAGTTCTGGTTTTAATCCGTTCCTTGTCTTATATTGTGACTATTTTAAAGTTGAGAATTTTCCTTCCTCTAAAATTAAGTTACCTTTTTTTTATATACTTTTACAAATTATTAGTCATAGTGGCCAAATGAATAATCCATATTTTTCCTTTTGTTTCAGGGTCAATATAAATCAACATTAGTTTGTCCAGTTTGCAGAAAGGTTTCTGTTACATTTGATCCATTCATGTACGTATCACTACCTCTACCCTCGACAGCAATGCGAACAATGACTTTGACAGTTGTGAGTACTGATGGAAGTAGTAAGCCATCACCATGCACTGTAACTGTGCCAAAGAATGGAAAATGTGAAGATCTTACTCAAGCTCTGAGGATCGCATGTTCTTTAGAGGTGAATGAGACCCTATTGGTGGCTGAGGTATATTTCTCTATTTGATCTTATCAGATTTCAAGAACTATTGTTAGATATGTTCATGCTTAGCTTTTGTTTCTTTGTTTTCATTGTTAAAACTATGGTGCTCAATGCAGATATACAGCAACCGCATTATCCGTTTTTTGGAGGAGCCAACTGATTTAATATCCTTAATTAGAGATGATGATCGGCTGGTTGCTTATCGGTTGGTGAAA
>JAYMTN010002073.1:0-11627 GCA_036897425.1 Erodium trifolium | reverse complement strand
AAGACCCATCTCAGTTAAGTCATTGAGAAGATGTTTATTCACCACAACAAATTCACCACTGGGGAAAAAAGAAAGGGTCAGATTGGAACACATGCTGATTGATCTTAACAATGGAATAAAAAGCAAACCTTAGAACTCTGCGACTGTAGATATTGGAAGTGTATGGCTCAAAGCACTCGTTATTTCCAAGGATCTGACTCGTTGAAGCTGTAGGCATTGGTGCCACAAGAAGCGAATTTCGAACTCCGTTCTTTGATATCATCATTCTCAACTCACCCCAATCCCAACGGTTCGATGGAGTTACGTCCCACATGTCTGGCTGAAGAATTCCCTGCACAATGATGTAGATCTAAGGCGCGGGAATTATCGAATTTCACAATACTACATGAGCAGTTATTTTCAAGAAACGGATATATTTACGCTGGATAATTGCAAAAAAGTATCTTGTAGTTTCAAAATGATGATTTTACCCTTTTTCTTCCTCTGAAAATTCTGGATTATTTGCTTTTACTTTTAAATTTTCAAGGGTAAAATCATCATTTTGAAACAAATTGATAGAGTGCAATAAAAATGTAGGTTTAATGTATTTTTGTCATCACCAAAAAAGAGGGTTATGAATAGCAAAAAATGAAAACCACAAGGTCTTTTTTTGCAATTATCCCTATTTACTATTTTGTCAGTCTTGAACAGTTACCAAATGTTGCCACCCAACCCGATGAAGCGATTCCTTTTACTTACCTTGCTCACTGGACTCCCGTTGTAAGTTTCATACGGACCTTCTTTGGCAGCTAACTCAGAAGATGCTTTCAGTGCATGGTAATATATAGTCTCAAAAATGTCTTTGTTCAGCTGTTGTGCCTGTGTATCGAAATAACGCACATTAGAGTAAACCTAATTGCCATTTATGAGAATCAAGTTCTAATATAAAGTTAGGAGCTATACCTCTGGAGAATCAAATGCCATGCCAAGCAAGATAAAGGTATCAGCAAGGCCTTGAACTCCAATACCAATGGGCCTATGCCTTAAATTCGATCTTTTTGCAGTTTCAACAGGGTAGTAATTGACATCGATAATTTTGTTGAGATTTGTAGTGACTATAGCAGTAACCTGTTACGGTAACAAAGATACAATTACAAATGAATTTATATTGAACTTACTGATAGGCGAAGTAAATGTTAGTGTCAAGGATTTGGATCTCGTTATGGCATGGGTTGTTATTAGGGTCACAATAAACACATATATCATATAGTAATAATTGCAACAACTTGCGGTGAACCATGCACATTTTGCAAAAAGCTGAAAGTAACCATGCAAAGGAATACACATAAAGATTCCAAATTGCAAAACATGTATAAATGAGTGTTACAAATTGCAAAATACGTAGAATGTGAAGGGCAAAATTGTCATTTCCAAAAAGATTTGAAGTCACGTGACTAATTTCTGTTAAAGATAACGGATTTAGAGACAATAGTTGAGGATGGTCTTTGCCAAAAAAAAACGTTCAGCGATAGTATTTGCAAAACGCGCATAGTTCACCACAAGTTCTTGCAATTACCCCTATCAAATATACAGTTAAGCTAGACAGTTCAATAAAAATCCAAACCTCTGCTAATTTATCAAAGTCAAAGTATCTGTTGTTGGAACCTCTGCTTCCCACAATCTTTGATGGATGCGACTCCATTGGAACTCCCTTTTCTCTAACATATCGTGGCAAAGCAATAGATGCTAGATTGCACACTGCAGTTTCTGTTGGACTTGTGTACTCAATTATCTCGGTACACAAATTAGAAGATTTAATAGTACCCAAATTCTGCTGATTGCTTTTTCTGTTACAAGAATCCTGGAACAAACAAAGAACACGATAAGATCACTATATCAACCCAGAGGATATGAAAAAACATAACCCATATCGGCTTCAATAGTTTACCTTGAACAGCATGTAAGGAGTTCCGGTTTCTATCTGGGATTTCAAAACCTCAAACCACAGGTTTTGTGCTTGAACGACCTTCTTTGCCTTGCCCTAATAATCATAGGACAATAGCTATTCATTTCAGGGAAAAAAGATAATCCAGTGATTGAAACAAAATGACTACAAGTCAATAAGGCATAGTTAAGGTACCTCTCTTTCATATTTTGTGTACAGCTTCTCAAATTCTTCACCCCAACAATCCGCTAATCCTGGAGATTCATTTGGGCAAAACAATGACCACTCCCCGTTACTTTGAACTCTTTCCATAAAGAGATCGGGCACCCAAAGAGCATAAAACAGGTCACGGGCCCGATTTTCTTCCTACATAAACAACAACAAATTTGTCATAAATAATAATGATGGTAGAGAACTATCAATTTCATGGTTTCGAACTAGTGGAAACAATTTTAAACTCAATGAAATGTTGCACATACTGAAATCGATTCCATTCTTGAAATCCTCCACAAAATCATATTGAAATTAAAGGATTAAAGGATGGGAATGACTAGTTTTTGTATATTATAAATTTTTAAACTCACGTGACAATTTTTTGTTGCTGATAATTTCCATCTATTTTGTACGATGGTGACATGTGAAAATTCATAAGGGTAGCCATGTGCACGTGAAGAATTAACTATGGGTTCATGTGTTTGTAGAAATTTACTACGTCAATTCATAAAGGTAGTTATGTGCAACTAACCTCTAATTTGGCAGTACAACAATCTAGGTAATAATGTTTGTCAACCATACCTTTCCATGGTTTTTCCTAAGATCCAAAAACTCGAATATATCAGCATGCCAAGGCTCCAAATACACAGCAAAGGCACCTATATGAAACAAGTTCTATTTCAAAACAAGGCACCACCAAGACTGGCCATAGATAATAAAAACCAGTAAAGCATGATGTATATATATACCCTTTCTCTTGCCTCCTCCTTGATCAACATAACGAGCAGTATCATTAAACACCCGCAACATTGGAACTATGCCATTGGATGTCCCGTTTGTCCCACGAATGTAGCTACCGGTGGCACGGATGTTATGAACAGAGACACCAATTCCTCCTGCAGATTTGCTGATGACAGCACACTCCTTCAAGGTGTCATAAATTCCTTCAATACTATCATCTTTCATGCAGATCAGAAAACAGCTACTCAACTGCCAAGTCAACAAACCCGTGTAGGTATATTTTCAATAACACAATCTAGTATACAGAAAACATGAATGCATATACACTAAAACATACTTGGGGCCTTGGTGTTCCTGCATTAAACAGAGTTGGTGAAGCATGAGTGAACCATCGCTGAGACATCATATGATAAGTCTTGATAACAGACTCAATATCATCCTTATGAATCCCAACCGAAACCCTCATCAGCATGTGTTGAGGCCTCTCTACAACCTTCCCTTGCACTTTTAAGAGGTAGGATCGCTCAAGGGTTTTGAAACCAAAGTAATCATAGTCAAAATCTCGATCATAGATTATCTCGCTGTCCAATTGAGCAGCATTCTGAAACAAACAGAATCATCAAAATGAAATGAATATTGGGTTCCAGATATTAGAACTATGAATACAGTAAATAAAAAAGGAATGACCAACACCAAGGAAGAAGGAACTCAAATATGCAATATGGCAATCAGTTGACTGTAAATTGCAAAGGATTTTCAGGTTTACCAATATTAAAAAACGACAACATATGTGTCACTATGACATGGTACAGCTAAAGTTTCAAACAGAACATCTTCTTCTAAGCAAGTAGATATGCTCAAATTTGAATCTATAACATACAAATAAGTGTGGCATGTCAACATACCTTCATGATTATCTCATAAACATCATCTGCAATTAGAGGAGCCTCGAGTCCAGATCGATCATTGAAATGAGAGTGCATAATCTTGATCCTGCAATTACAACCCACGAAGATCCTCAAACTTACAACAGACCAAATATTCCAAACTTACCAATTACCATATAGCTATAAAGCAAAGACCAATAAAATTCAAAAACCACTCACGTCTCTGAAAATGATTTCAAGGTGTTCTTGTGCAGATTCGAGACGACAATCCTTGCAGCCAACTGCATCAAACAAATCCATCCAGGTCAACAAATTGCACAATCAAACTCAACTTCAATTCTCATTTAATTAAGCAACCAGCAAACATTACACCATCTCAATTACACTAAACCTGAAAACCCAATTTCTCAAACAACAATTCAGACCCAAAATCAAACCACCCACAAGACCAGATAAACAAAAACACAAAATTTAGCCAAACCAATGCCAAAAACAACGAGATGAAGCTTACAGATGCATAGTCTGGGTGGCTCGCGGTCATGGCGGCGGCGGTTTCAGCGGCCAGTTCGTCAAGCTGGCTGGTGGTGACTCCCTTGTAGACCCCAGCACATACCTTCTGAGACACCAGAACCGGGTCACAGTGGTCGGTGCTGAGCCCGTAGCTGAGCTTCTTCAACCTCGCGGTGATCTTGTCGAAGTGCACCGCCTCCTGACGCCCGTCTCTCTTCACCACATACATCTTCCCACAAATTCCCTGAAACCCACAGCTCAGCTCGGTCAGAACTTTCGTCGAACACCTTCAGTGCACTGCACACAGAACGAGACCAAACGCATAAATGGATTTATAAATCAGATTGAGAGAGGTTCGAAATTCGAAACTTTTCTAGGGTTTCCCTCTATGGAGGATACGAGATTTTCCCGCCAAAAACAGTTGGTTCGAGTATCAACCTGTGATGGTGGCGCGTAAATGGCTGGTCCTTTTCTTCTTCGTGTAGTTGTTGTTGTGCTTTAGAACTTTACAGGCTATGGAGATGACGTGGGACCCACCCGTATTTGGCGCCGTTTTTCGGTGCTGGTGTCTGCGTATCGGATAGTATCCTGGCCGTTGATTTGGTGAGTGGGCCCACTTATCGGTGGGGTAGGTTCACCTTTGAAACGACGCCGTTGGTTTAAGAGAAGGACTGAGCATTAAGGGCCGTTTTGGTGGGCCAATAGAGACAAAAGAGGCTTGTGAATCTAATGAGCCCAACAAAGCTACAGAAGAGAGTCATCAATGAACAGGCTTGTAAGGTCAAAATATGGGCTTTTTTTAAGGTACACGCGTTATTAATACGAATGTTATCTAGAGACTCGGATTTGGTCGTTATGGATTTTCGTTTAGGGTCTTTTTCAGTCTTTTGATCTGGATCATCGAGGCTGGGATGAGCGACTGGATTTGTAGGTGTAGCTGGTGATGGAAGAAAGTGTTGTCTCCCCCAGAGTGTCGACAGTAGACAGTGGCAGTGTTATGTTGTTGTGGATCAGTAATAGGAGCATTTGTTTCTCAAACAATCAGTCTAGGTCTGTTATGCAGTCTCGTCGGTTCCCATGAGTACTAAATAGGAGAGCAGGACGTTGTTGAGGATACACATCTCGTCCCAATGGGATATGGCACAACCCAATCCCACTCATCCTCCTTTTTCTCAAATACCTCATCGGGTATCTGAATACTCCTCTCCTGCCCTAAGGGTCCCCATTAATGGACTAGTGTGTATTTTATGCAAAACAAGTCAACTCAAATTGAGATATGAAAAGTGATAAATTAGTCATCTCACGAGCACAAGATATATCCCCTACTTTGTCACCTGGAATAGCCGGACGTTTTTGTTGCAGGGTTGGCGTCTCTGGTCTGTCCAACACTATATCCGACCCTTTTTTATGATTTCTTAACAAGAATTCCTCTTATGCTACAAAAAATGAGAATGTTTTCTGAAGGTAGCTGAAAGCTGAAAGTATAAACTACATTGAATAATCGAAAAAACATAACAAAGAATATAGAGACCGGTGATCAAACTACGACGGAGTAGGATGCGGATGTGATCCCCCGTCCACTCTTAAACTGAACCCGACGAGCTGCTCTAGTAAGCCAATGCGCATCGTGATTCGCTGTATCATTTGTCAAACTCGAGTTGCATGTCCTCGATTTTAAACATGTCTATAGGGGAAAGAAGATGTTCCTTTGATTCATGAGGTTGATCAATTAAATTATATAGATCATCAGGGGCACGGTCGTTACCGATTGAGTGAAGACTAATCATAACATAACGATGGGCAATGAGAATCTGGAGATCATCCATGTATATTGGGTAAATGATTATCATTCAAGGGGTATTTGGTCGATGATCGAAAATGAGGCTTTAATGCATTGCACATGTTACAAGACCAAACACATAAATGAATTTATATATCAGATGGAGATAGAAATAGACGAAGAGGTTCGAAAATTGAAACTTTTCCAAGGTTTTCCTCTATTAAGAATTCAGGATTTTCCCGCCAAAATCAGTTGGGTTCGAGTCTCACTTTCACTTGTGATGGTAGCGCGTAAATAGATGGTTCTTTTCCTATTCATGTTGTTGATGTTGGGCTTTAGAAGGTTTGGAGATGACGTGGGACCCACCCGTATTTGGCACCGTTTCTCGATGTTGGTGTTTGCATATCAATTCGCATCCTGGCCGTTGATTCGGTACGTGGGCCCACTTACGCACCCCGTGATTGATAGTCTTGCAAAACTTATGTAAACAATATTGATTGCTCGAGAACGTTAATATCATTGTTCAATTTAAGTACACTACAATACACATGTCCAAGTGTCTCATAACGCAACAACTTTAAACATGATAATCGATTCAAAACGATTTACGTGTTGGAATCGTCATTTTCATGCCATTTTACGCTTGTTCTACTCCTAATGCATGCAACCAAGACTATAATCCTTTGCATTGCTAGTGGGCTGATGAAGCCAAAATAGGCTTGTAAATATGAGAAGCCCAATTATAACACAGAAGAGGCCCATTCAAAACGCAGCGGGCCCAGCGTCGTTCCGTTACTTCGCTTCCGTGACCGTTAGCGTGCGTGTCTCGAGTCTGCATCTTCGTCTTCGTCTCTCTCTAAGTTCTGAAACCTCCACAAAACCCTAGAAAATCACAGCCGATTTCGATTTGTTCCTCTTCCTGAAGCTCAAGCTGCTAGCTTGTGCAAACCTGATGGATTTCGACGAGTACGAGTATCTAGAGAAGGCAGTGGAAGACCCGGACTTGTCTTCTGATAAGAAGGACAAGGACAGGAAGAGCCGAGACGACGGGTCCGAGAAGGTCGAGAGGAGTCACCGGAAAAGAGACGCAGAGGTTGACGACCGCCGGAGCAAGCATTCTCGCGGCGAAGGTGATAATAGATCGAGCCGCGACAGGGACCGCCGCCGTGGGGACAGAGATCGCGGCCGCGAGAGGAGCGACAGGGATGCGGAGAAGGAGAGAGGTGGAGAGAGGAGAGACAGAGAGAAGAGGAGAGAGAGGGATGGGGAATTGGAGAAGGGGAGAGAAAGGGAACGAAGCAGTTCCAGGAAGCGAGAGGAGAGGCAGAAGGAGTTGATTAGGGAAGGAGAAAGAGAGCTTGAAATGAGAGAAAACAGGTGATTAAGCTTCTTTTAGTCTTGTTCTTAGCTATTATTCATAGAATTGTGTGTTTCAATTTGGCTTAGCTTCTTTCAATTCGCACACATTCAATGTTTCAATTTGTGTATAATTAGCATCATAGATATGAAGTTACATGTTCTAATTCCCATGCTATTGCAATTGCTTATAACATAGATGGGATGTATGTTACGAATCAAAATAAGAATTACAGACTGGTATGATTAAGCTTCTTTTAGTCATATTCTTTGTTATTCTTCATATAATTGTGTTTAAACTTAGCTTCTATACAATTCACACACATTCAATGTTTCAATTTGTGTATAATTAGCATATGAGGTATGAAGTTATAGGTTCTAATTCCTTTCCTATTGCCATTGCTTATAACATAAATTGATTGCCTGTTACGAATCAAAATAGAATTACAGACCCGGGTATGTGAATGAATTTGTCCTTGCTTGAAAACATTTTTCAAACTGCACCTTTCCTCTTAAGAGTAAGATTGAATCTAGGGCTGGTTAGCTTTAGGGAGGGTTGCATAGTTTATAATTCTATGGGGGGCTTTGTTTTCAACAAATAGTTTAATATTGAATTTCTGTCAATCACCCGTTAAAGGAAAAAGGATATATAGTTTAGAAGCCGTAGCAGTTCCTGTTCATGTAACATATTGTTTTAATGTTTGGTGATACCTTCAACTTCAACTTAAGTTTCGTGCTTCAATTGTTTGTAAAGAGCTTATCCTGATATCCCGGTGGATTTAATGATGATGTTCAAAATAAGAGCAAGGTTCAATTTGGGTTGTAATTGTCAGCATCACATGTTTCTGCACCTGGTTATCTATCAACTAGGGAGTGTTATTTGCCATTTCAGATATTTGTAACCTAACTTGGGTGAAATTTCAATTTTAGCTGGGATGGGCAGTACTACTTACAGTTGTAACTTCACATCTGTCATCTGATGTGAAGGAAAAGCTAGCTTTTGTAATCTAACATTCATGAACATGGTGTTATAAGTTATGAAGTTATGCATATATATTCATGCGTAGATACGTGGAGAGATTGATATGGTGAGGATTCAAACTCTAGAAGTTCAGAATGTATGACATCATTTGGTTTTAGATACAATCCTATGACCTATCATATAACCGTCTATTAGGAATGCATGGGAGGGGGTTAGCTTTAT
Source organism: Erodium trifolium (assembly GCA_036897425.1). Classification (NCBI taxonomy): domain Eukaryota; kingdom Viridiplantae; phylum Streptophyta; class Magnoliopsida; order Geraniales; family Geraniaceae; genus Erodium; species Erodium trifolium. The sequence goes on along the minus strand of JAYMTN010002073.1, from coordinate 3,012 downwards.
TCATATATGCCACTATGTATGTACAGTTTTGAACTTCACTTGTTAATTATTCTTCTTACTTTTTCTAACATTGTTCGGATTTTAACAGGTTCAAAGATAAGAAAGAAGTTGCTGAGCCGGAGGCTGATCCAGAAAGGGACCAGAGAACGGTTTTTGCTTACCAGGTAGATGAGTTGATTCTATATTTTTCATCTTCAAGGAGTTATCAGATGCCAAGTTACTTATATACATTAACTATGTATGGTAATCTTTATTCTCTTTTTATGTATTTGTGGATGGCAGATAACTCTGAAGGCAACTGAGAGAGATGTTTATGATTTCTTCTCAAAAGCAGGCAAGGTTAGCCGTGTTTTCTTCTTCGATCTGTAGATTTGAAATGTTGGTTTCGTTTTAAGTTCGTTTTTGCTATATGTATCATTAGTAATATTCTAATGCATTACCATGTTTATTGTTTGTATCATATCAATCACTTACATTTCTATTTCTCTATATTTTCGAGGGTAATTAAAATCTAATTGCTTGGGGAAGTATGTTAGACATGAATGCATTTATTGAGATAAATATGCTTCATGTTGCAGCAAATGCTCCTCTGCCATGAGGACTTTCCTATGTTTTAGCATTTTTTATATGCGGGGTGAGTGAGAATGCACATATGTATATTTGATGCTCTTCTCACACAATTTAATTGGTTGTGTGAATATCTAGGACCTTGTACATTATATCTTTTCTTAATGATTTACTATTTCCCCAATTGAGACATTTCATCTTCCTTTTCAGGTGAGAGATGTTAGATTGATTATGGACCGGAACTCAAGACGTTCAAGAGGAGTTGGGTATGTTTTCTTAGCAGTATGTTGTGTACCTATACAACTCTCGTGATGTGACTAGTAGCTCATATTATTTCAAGAATTAGGTTTAACGGAATTTTTAAATGAACTAGCAATGCGATATTGATGAGGGATGATGGGAATACCCTGCACTCATGTTTTATCAATGATTGCTGCGTTCTCAAGGTAGATGACATGAACCTAATCTTTCTTGGCACTCTTCCCTTTTCTCTATCTACGTGTTTCCATTGTAGGGCCCTGTTCTGTGCCTGTAGTTCACACTATATTGAGATCCTGCTCTGGTTGAAAGTATCATGTCATTATATTGATGCTCAATGTTGATACTGATCCGTGGACGAAGTTGGAAAATGCGTTAGTTGGAAAATGTGTTATTTTACACTGTAGGTACCAAATAGGTATGAGATTTTCCTTGTTGGACCTTTCCATTAAGCTTCTAGTTCAATGCCTCAGCGATGATGAGGTAAGCCTAAGGTTGGACCTTTCCATTCGAGGGGATGCCTTCTGGTTACGTATATTTCCCGCCTCCTAGTGTCATATCTTGATTACTTTAATCTGATGTAGTTTTGTATATACGTACGATGAACTAACCTCTTACATGGAGCATCAGATTTATCTAAAGAAACTGAACTTGAGCTTTTGTTTCTCTTCATCTCTTTTCTATATGTTTAGTAACTTTTCCCCATGGTTCCTATTAGTGTTTAGGTTTTAAATGTAAGCTCCTTGAATATTTCCAGGTACATTGAATTTTTTGAGGCTATGTCCGTGCCAATGGCTATAGCTCTCTCTGGCCAACTGTTGCTTGGACTACCTGTGATGGTTAAACCTTCTGAGGCCGAAAAGAATCTTGTTCAATCTACTGCTACTACTGGTACAAGTGGTCTTACTGGGCCTTATGGAGCAGTTGATAGAAAACTGTACGTAGGGAACTTACACTTCAGTATTACGGAAACTCAGCTTAGAGAGGTATGCTAGTATGTTCAACATACGCACTATTAAGAAATGGCTGCCTTTTGTTCTGCATATGCGCATATTTCACTTTGCTTGGCAAGAAAGCACTAAATAATGACTGACAATAATACAACTGGAAGCAATAAAATATATGGTCATTGTTATATATCGTTGTGTTGTCATACTAAACAATATCTTTTTAGGAAGTTTAAGCTCATGTGAGGTGATTTCTAGAAGCCCAATGCTCAATGTTTTCATTTTCTCTTCGATATGAGCTTGCTCCCGGTTAAATTCAACCTTATTTCTTATTGAAATACCACCATTTTTTCTCTGGTTAAGATTTTGTGGGTGTCTCTGCTCCTCAAATTCAAAACAGATCGATCTTGTCTAAGGTTTTTTCTTGTTGAATTAAGTAGTATGTATGTAGGTGAAACTATCCATCCCTTTCTCCAACTTTAACCCACCTCTGGCCTCAGGTGTTCTTTCAAAGACCTTTGTGTGCATATTGAATCTTGCCTGGTAGTAGCAAGTCATGGGAGGGCCCCTTGGCTTTGGTATGAGCAAATTACTATACATACTCGATCACATCTGAGTGTATGAAAGAAAGGAAATCCATTTTTTGTTTTGTCATTCATATTAATATAGTTCTTAGTTGTTTTCATTCACATATTGTGTCAAGTTACATTTTTATTAATTTTGTATTCTTATATGTGGAATAACCAGATTTTTGAAGCATTTGGCCCCGTGGAGCTTGTGCAAATGCCCGTAGACCTTGAAACAGGACAGTGCAAAGGTTTTGGGTTTGTTCAAGTCGGTGATAATATCTCAAAAACTCATCAAAATGTTGATTTTACGTCTTAATTTGTAAACTTCTATCAGGTATTCATATGATCGTCCTTATTTTACAGTTCTCTCATCTTGAACATGCTAAGGCTGCTCAAACATTGAATGGAAAATTAGAGATTGCCGGTCGAGTTGTTAAGGTTGGCTTTTGCTATATGCAATCTTGAACAAGCTTGTTAATATGTCATGTCTCGCTAGTGATCTTATATAAGAGTATCACTGGTTTACTAAGTTTTCTGAATATGTTTTGGATGTCTGTTTACAGGTTTCATCTGTCTCGGATCATGTTGGAGTTATGGAAAGTGGAGGCAAGTCTGCAGACTTTGATGATGAAGAAGGGGGCGGTTGGGTGAGTAAATTATCTCGTGTATTT
>JAYMTN010002072.1:0-11627 GCA_036897425.1 Erodium trifolium | reverse complement strand
CGCGCCAACAGCCGGCGCGCTGTACATGCTCTTATGTGAACAGTTACGGTGGTTTAATGCATCATGTACATGACTCCCTATTAGTTCATGTACAATGCACTGAGATCTAATATATAACCGTGGCTGGAGAACAATACACGAACTGATATACGGTCAAAATGTGAACTATGCTTGGTATTTTTTTTCGCCTGATTTGGATGAGATACGGGAGGAAACCAAAACGGTTTATGTGATATTAGGATCGTCTGCTTCAAACGTAAGGCGATAGTTTTGCTCTATCATGGGTACCGTTGATGCTCCGTCACGGGCGCCTTCAACGAGCAACTTGGTTTCACTTTTGGCTCTTAGGCCTTACTTGCACACTTAGCTGCAGGAACTTCTCTATTCCTCCCCTGTTTTTGTTTTCCACTGAGTAAGTGTTTGTTACCAATGACCAACAAACTCGTACTAGCATTGACAACCCTAGTCTTCTTATTCCTGAGTTCAGCACTCATCTTATCAGTGATCTCATGGTTCCTTTAATTTTGTTGGCACAGGGTCACGTCGACATTAATTCGTAGGGTAAGGATTCCGACGGAAAAAGGCATCATAAAATTAAAAATCCGTCTCACAAGGATTGGGCACAACTCGATCTCAGACCTCTTCTCCTCGTGGAGACCTCCTCGCCTACCTGGCGTACTTCATTCCAAAGGATCTCCATCGCGAGATTAGCGTGTTTATTAGGCACCCGATTTGAGTCAGAAGAAAGGGATAGATGCACACCCATGAGAATAGAGATAGACTCCTTAAATTATCATCTTGGTTAGATGGAATTTTTATTTAAGTAAGCGCTTTAGACATGTCTGAAACTATTTTTTACCCTTCTTTTATTTCTTCGTAATAATATTTTCACGTTTATGTTATGAAAAAACACATCCCTTCATGTGATCCCAAGCAAATGGTATCCACCGAGCAAACATATGTCGTCCAGGAGAGGTAAAACCATGAAAAACTCTTCATCATCTGGATAACTCAGATAGACGACGCTCGCGAAATTGCGACTTTGACCTTAGCTCAACAAGGCCATTTCACATTTACATAATCAAGAATAACCTCAAGACACAAATGATTGTATATACAAATATAAGAAAAACCATTTTATTGATAGCCTCCCTTTTTCTTTACACGTAAGTTTCCACATTCATATATATACACATACATACATACATACACATCCCATTGTTTCACCAACGGTTCAAAAATCATCTCCATACTACACAATCACAACATCACACATATATATGAAATGGAATGAGCCACGAGAGGGAGACAAACTACACGGGACATTTTTAAATTTACATTACTTCACACACAAGCAACAATATAAATCTTCTCACATAGCGTCCGGTTGCTTATAGTTAGCGCCCGCCCACGCCAGCGCCTCGGCCACGGCGAGCTCGCGCTCCCTGGCGCTGAGATCCTCGTCTTCGGCGGCGGACCTTGCCGTTGGAGGCTCGGATTGTGGCGGAGAGACGGAGCTGGTCCTACACGCTTCTGCGGATTGCCCGAGGAAGGTGAGTGCGCTGACGACGTCCCTGATCAAGGGCCGGACCTTCGGCTCCTCGTTGACGCACAGGGCTGCGATGGCGATGGCTTGGTGCAAATCTCTTACGGGGAAGTTCCCTCCAAGATGGGGATCGGCTAGTTCGAGGTACCGTGTGAGGTCTTTGAAAATGGGCTCTGCCTGGAGGGCAAAATAGTAATTTGTGTTAGGGCCCGACCGGGCTTTGAAAGGGTTTGTGGATCCAAATAAATAAAACCAACAAGGGGTACATGAAAAATTTCATCAACAATGAAGCGGAAAATCCTACTCGAGTTTAATCTAACCTAATCTAATCATATTAACACTTGCTCCTAAATAGATTGTGCAGACAACGAAAAAAATGGTTTTTACTAAATCGTCATTATCAGAGATTCAACTCAATTAAAAGCTATAATTAATTCTACGGACAATCCGTTTTACAGGTTTGAAGTTGGATTATTTAGAAGAGATGACCTCATCGGGAAAAGAGATAACGAGTGGTCTATTTGGGGGAAAATTAATAAACCTAAAAGAAATTGGTATTTTTGTAAAGGGTGGGGTTTGAAACTGGGTCTGTGAGAAATCAATCTCTAATACCAGACTAAAAATAATAACTTGACTAAACTGTCAAACTGATAGTTGAGAAAGCCAAATTATAACAGTACACTTATGTGGCAAATGATTCATCTTGTGACTAGTTGTCATGCGATATGTGACTATTCGTCTAGGTTTATCTGACTATTCACCCGTCAGTAGGAAGATTTGGCAAGTCAACCGAATTCATCCAAACTAATCGACTCAAATTGGCTAATCCTACTAAAGATGCTCTAATGGTAAATGTAAGTACGAGGATCAGAACCAGTGACCTGAGGAGGAAAAACTTACCCAATGAACAAGAATTTGATCCTTCCCCCTATTGGTAGTGTCAACAGCTCTGCGACCAGTGATCAACTCCAACAAAACGACTCCAAAACTATAAACATCAGACTTGACAGTTAATTGACCCGTTCTCTGGTACTCAGGGGCACAATACCCGTACGTTCCCATGATCCTGGAAGAAACATGCGTGTTGTCTCCGACAGCTCCAAGCTTGGCTAACCCGAAATCCGATAGCTTGGCATTGTACTCCCTGTCGAGCAAGATATTGGAAGGTTTCAGGTCTCTGTAGATCACTGGAGGAGTGGCGCTGTGGTGCAGATACTCCAAACCTTTGGCAGCTCCTAAGGCTATCTTCATCCTTGCGTGCCAGTCGAGTGGCCTTTGCCCCGGTTGAAGATCTGAAACACAGTCAATTTCACACAATGTGAGAGCCTCATGTAATCTAAGAGAAAATTAGAGAAATAGCATTATTTTAAAGGTTGATTGAACCCTTCTGGCCTTGTGTTGAAATTACAATTTTATCCTTAATGAAATACAGATTGGGTTAAATTTGTTTCTAATCAAGCCCATATTGAGGTCAAGATATGTAAAAAAAACTCATTCCGATCTGGATTTCATCAAGGTTGAAACCAATTTTTCATTAAAGAAACTATTTTACAGAAAATTATCACATATGAAGATCATTTTTCTAGCTAAAGGCCGCTAGAGGGGTAATTAGGAAAAGATCTTTTTCTAGCTAAAAAGATCATTTTTCCACTAAAAAGATCATTTTCCTAATTACCCCTCTAGCGGCCTTTGGCCTGGTTGAAGATCTGAAACGTCGTCAGGTTCAGATAATGACAAATCCTCGTATAACCCTTGAGAACACATTGGGGGCGAATTGTATAGTCGAATTGGTTAAAAATATGCTTTATTTGGTGAATCGTCTACCTTAGTACAATGGATTCATTGCCCCGCTCAATTTTCCAACTGACTTGAATTCGGCCAGCTTTTGATAGCTTGTCATTGATCGAATTCGTTTGTCGTTGGCCTCCAATGTTATAGGAGACGGGACAAATCGAATTCATCTAGTCTAATTGTCCCCGGTGAGATTTGCAATACCATTAGCGATGCTTCTAACAAGACAAAGTTACCTAGGAGTTGGTCTTCGAGAGATCCTAAAGGCATGTACTCGTAGACCAGAAGCCTTTGCTCTCCATCGACGCAATACCCGATAAGATTCACGAGATTCTCATCGTGTAAGAGGCTCAGCATCAACACCTCCACGAGGAACTCCTTGTGTCCTTGAAGCCCGTTCCTATCGAGTTGCTTCACAGCTACCTCCTAAATCACCCAAATGCAATTATTCAAACTTTAGATAATGAACATAGAAGGAACTAGGGTAACGTTGATAACACACCCTTCGCGACCTTTGGTTTGCAAAAGATCACAATATGTAAGTGCCACCCTTCGTTTTTATCAAAAGGATCACAGATTTCGTTAATTTTCTAACGTTTTTGTTAAGTTTGGACCACGTTAATTGCGTTCCTGATAAACCAACACCTACAAAGTGTGTTTTTGCAAATCAAAGATCGTCTAGGGGATGTTAATAACGTTACCCTAAGAAATGATTACCGGGCCAGATTTGTCGAGTCTTCCTTTGTAAACCCGTCCGAATCCACCTTCCCCGATTAGGCAATCCTTGCGAAAATTCCTCGTCGCTGTTGCCAATTCCCGGAAACTGAAAGTTTGAGCTGCTATATTGTTGTTAACTTCTCTGTGGTGTCTGATTTCAGATACGATCTTCTGATTTTCTGTAGACATTAGCATAAACAAAAAACTCTCTGATTATTAACTATAACCCAACTCGATATAGAGGCATATAATCATTATAAGTTGCCATCGGATTTCATAGAGGCATATAATCAAACACCTTGTGTGTATTCAAAATTGTACATCTTCAATTGTTGACTACTGTCCAGACTCCATAGTCTATAAATTCATCATTTTAAAAGTAACAAAATAAACACTGAATAACGGTCTCGAGGGAGAATGGTAACAATTTGTTTACACAATACTTTCGTTTTCGATCAGTTTAAACAGATTTTAACTAAAAGCGCACGGGATATTCTTACGTCATTATCCAACCATCAAATTTTCTTACAGCATGTGCAGTCGGCGACGTTGTGTTGGTTCTTGCAAGCGACATTTTTCATAAATAGATATATTTTCTTTATCATGGAAATCTTACTTTAGTCTAATTTAACACACTTGTTGGAACAAGCGTATCATTGGGATTCGATATTGTGATCTGAAGGAGGGGTGAGACGTAAAAAGATACCACTAGGCTAACCTAAGTGGGCAAAATAGATACATCTAATCTTCGCTCTCTTCTTGCGGCCTTAAAGATAAAGCCTATGATTTGCGTAGGCTGAAACGCAAAAATGGGTTTGATCGCATAAATTAATCCATAATAGTCGAATGAAATCGTCCTTAGACTACGAATGTATCAGCATTTTAGCCAGGGGTTTTATAGCCGATCATCGACATTTACGACTGCACTTGCTCTCGAATGGTCAACAATGACCAAAACGCAATGAAGAAGGTAAGAACTTCATTACAAGCCACATCAGATTTCACATAGGCATATGATCAAACACCTTGTGTGCATGAAAATTTGCACCAACTTGGAACCCATGAACAAAGAATCAATGAAGTGGGTTTCTGGGCTTACCTTGTTGCTTCTGTTTGTTGCTGCTCGATCTCTTACTAACCCATTTCTTATCATGGTGTGAGAAACATGACAAGCAGCTCATTTTTCTCTTAAATCGTTCCTTTATATATATATGTACGTATGTGTGTGTATATATACAAGGATGTGGGATTTGAAGAACCGGAATGAATCCAGAGAAACCCTCTCTGGGTTGAACTTGAATTAATCTGATTAAACGAGAGAGGTACGAGGTTTCGAGGAAACCCAGGACGGCTATGGAGACGATGACAACGATAACGAACCCAGAAACAGAAAAGGGGAAAGAAAAAAAAGGAAAAAAGAAAGGAGGAGAGAGAGAGAGATTGAGACAGGTGCCGGACCGGAGAGAGCAACCGCCTGACCATAAACGGTACGAGAATGGGTTTAACTATGTTTTCTACGATCTGCGAGGAAGATGGGGACGTGGGTCCCACACCAACCAACGAATTGATGGGTGGATTTGGTGTTATTTATAGAGAATGGGTAAATCTGACATTACGATTTAGAAAATAAAATTATGATTATAATTAGGACTTAGGAGGGAGCTGCATTGGATTGTTTTTTAGCATTAAATGTGGTCGTTTTATTGAAGATCGGAATCAAGCGGTAACAAGCATATCCTAAGTATAAACAAATAGAGAGCGAGGCACAATTACGATGCACGACATATCCAAGTAATAGATTAGGGGAAGGTTTCCAATTCGTCCGGTGAGGTGCAAAAAAGATCTAGAATGTTTTTCCTAACTCGACCTGGACGGGCATGTGTCGTTTGTTGATCTCTCGCAGGAGATCCTTAGATAGAGGTGAGGAGGCTCGGTTGTCAGAGAGATTCCCAAGAAAATGAGGAGACTAAGGATCGGACGGATCTAGTCCTAGAGGGAGGGGTGTGGCTCATCTGTAACACAGATCTGGAACAAAATCATATCAAAAACCATCGGGCCAGCACCCATAACCGGTGAAACCACGTCTCCTACGACGAGACAAGTATACTGGAGAGGCCTTCGGACAAAACATCCATCGCATAGTCAGCTACTACGCGAACTTCAACCAGTAAGGGTAGATTCGCCAACGGCCAACACCGGGACAAAACAGCGACAACACACTCAAGATGACAGATGTGATTCGAAGATGTTCAAGTTTGTCACAACCGACGAGAAATGCTCATCGGAGAACCTCGAGAAAAACTCCTGAATCGCAGCAGCCACCGACCCACGAAAAGGGACGACTTCATTGAGACGAAGCCGAGGGTGGCTCTGAAACTGAGATGAGGGAAAGATCGGCATAAGAGAGAGATCTGAGACGATCGAAGTTGATACGGTCCGGAAGAGGCGGAAGTAAAGACGGGGGGAGGCAGAAAACGAGGGGGGGAGGGGGGGAAGGAGGAGAAGGAAAGAGGGGCCTCCGTCGACAAAAGCCATGGCCAAAGCCACAATCGTCACTAACAGAGACGAAATGTAATGGCATGCCTGGCTGCTGGTTAAGGAAGCTAGGGTTTGAAGGCAGAAGTTAGTTATTGATTCGAAAGTTTAATTTTCGTTACTCTATTTATTATCTTCTCTATCATGAAATGAAATTTTCGTCATGTTACTTTCTATACAATAATTTTGAAATGATTTCTCTTTCTCTTCGTTTGAATTTTGATCAAAAACAATATTTTTTTTATGTAATTTAGTTTTTTGTTTTAATTTAAGTGGCATTTGCAACAAGCATATGTGTAATGTCAAATTATCCATTTTTGACTAAAATTTAGATATTAGGAGTATTATTAACCTAATGTTTATGAACATTGTATGTAATTTCATTGTTTATAATTTTGAGAAATGGAATGATAATGGGATTTTATTTATCCCGAGATTTTTTAACCTTGAAATTAATGCTTGTAGGGGATAAAATGCATTAATCCAATTGGTGCTCAAATTATTGCATACATTAGGTGGGTCGTACTTGTTAATGTTCGAACTTCTAAGTAGCTTATTTTCTCGGTTTTTTTTGCTCCCTTTTCATATCTCGAGATCGGGTTATTGACATTACAAACTCTTAATATGTCGGGTTTTTTTGCTCACTTTTCATATCTCGAGATCGAGTCATTTACAGTTTACAAATTCTTAATATGTCGTTTGATGACAAGCGTTGGTATATCGATTCAAGTTTGATGGGTGACCACGTTGTTTGACAATTTTTCTCCGAGGATTCAAATCAATTATTACCATAATTACTATGTCTTGTGATCATGCAATGCAATGTAAATTGGGACTCTTTCATGAAAAAAAGAAAACAATTTGTAAAACACTCGACCGACCTAACAAGTTTTTAGTGTTCATGGGCGTGTGAATGTCAAGTTCTTTGAAGTTTTTGGTCTCTTGCAACGCTTACCCTTTAGATTGAGTTGTCGTGAAGTTAACCGACCTTGTGTCGAAAAATAATAGACATTGAACTCGGATAGAAAAAAGTAAATTGAGGTTGTGCACCACGAATAGAAGTTGATGGAGAAGAGAAAACTATGAGTTGCTCTGTGAGCAAGTCAATCCCAAGCACAAAGCGGGAGAAAGAATAATGAGGAATGGCATAGAGTTGAGCTTCCATCACACGAAATTATTTTAATTTCCTCCCGTATCACATTCGAATTGATGAATAAATAACACACATAATTCACTTTCAACCGTATATAACTTCAATGTATTGTTCTCCAGCTTCGTTTATATATTAGACCTGAATGCAATATACATGAACTTGGGAGACATACACAAGCATAATGCTTAAACAAGAGGAGCATGATACCAAAAAGGCCTTTTAAGAAGAAAAAGGTAATAAATAAGAGGAGCATGATAATCACGTGGTCTAGCATATCGCATTTGTTAATTATTGGTGGGAGCTGTTAAAGAACATCCACTTCTATGTGTACTTGTCGTAAGAGCACCTACGATCCTAATCGTCGAGGCTCATCAGCTAATCTTCAAAACTCCGATCAAATCGTCGACTCATCAAGAAATCTTTAAAACTCAGATTGAATCATCAGCCATATGTAGTGGTAATGTCGATTATTATGCGTTAACCTGTAGTGGTATTCTCGATCATTATGTGTTAACCCCAACCGACAAGCCAAATCATGTATATATTAGGAAAAATAACTAGGAAATATATTGATAAATAGAAATAGAAAATACTGTAAAATAAAGAAAATATTGTCTCATATCTTTTTATACATAATAATAATAATAAAATAAAAACAAGATAGGGTTGGGGTTTTCTTAGCACTTTCCAACTAATCTCTTTACTTGAGTTTTAATAAAATGTAAATCTAATGTAAGTATATTAAAAAAAAAATCAAATGTGAGTGTAATTAATTATTTCTAGGAATGGGATTTAGGTTTAGGCCTAGTAATTCACCTTCGAGGTAAAAATAAGGTCCATGGAGCGTAAGCAGACAAAATCTGGACTGATAATTGGAGGGGTGAGCCAGGCCCATGCAGTAGTGCAACGCATAGGCGACTCTCGAAGGCCCAGTAGCAAGCTACTGTGGTGGGCCTTGTCCCATAAAAAATTAATTTAATATCATGTGGGCCGATGGCCCACTATCAGATATTAAACTGATAAGAACAGATACTACACTTGATCTTAGCCGAAAGGCCGAGAAAGGAATGAGCTAAACAGAGCTTGGGCTTCGTTTTTATATTCTGAGTACTACCTGTCCGCGTAGAGCCTGGCCGATGTGGGACTAATAGAACTCTTAGCATAGCGAGAAAGAGAGGCTCATAACCTGAAGCAGACCTTGCTGCGTTGACTATTTTGATCTAAGGACTTTCTTTGATGATCATGTATTATAATCTTCTCAATCAGTAAATTTATAGACTTTGTGTGGCTGTGATCTGATGGGAGGATGGTAAGTATGTGATGATCCTATGGTGCTCGTTTCTGCACCTAACGAAAGTATACAATAATATGTTTAATTCGATACGAGTTAACATTTGTTTAGCTCCATTCTCATTTATACGGTAATAAATATCTTTCTCGACACAGTGCACTTAGAGAATCTCAAATGTGATCGGTCCATTGGAGGCAATTAGTTCAAACGATTTTGTTAATTTGTCTGGCCTCTCGTAATGTTGGAGACGATTAGTCAGGCGAATCCAGATGAATCGTTATGTCTCACGTGACAAGTGGCTATAAGATGGACGAATTAAGCACGAGAATGAACCTTTTGTTGCAGAGATGGACGATTCGTGGAAAACGGTTTTTTCCGTCTATTCGTCCGTCAAATTCGTCTCCAGTTTACCCTCATTACAGGCGCTCTTAAACAATCATATTATGGGGATACAAAGATTTATTAAGTGATCATCATCGACCATTCCTACGAGAACAGAGATATACACGTTTGGTATTTTGAATAAATTATCCCTTTTTCTGTTACTTCCAATAAAACATTCTTTATCCTCTCAATGTGAGAATGATATAGATATCGGTTGGTTTGATTTTGTGTGAAATTTTGTATACATAAATAATGAAAATGAGAAGTTAAATACAAGAAAATGATATACACGGATACCAAATTAACCTTATGCGATAAATTTTGAACCGATACACATTCGATTTAAAATTTGGACCTATCAATATTGTGTTTAATAAACTCCATTAAGTTTTATAGACATAAACCCAATAAATATAACTTTGTTTGTGTCTAACCATTCTATTCAACTATCATCATAATTATTATATTACCTGTGATGATCGTGTATACACACATTGATGCACGTAAATCTAAACTCTTTAAGTAATGTTGTTGTAAAGCACTATGTTGGCTTTACAAGTTTTTGGTGTGTATAGGTGGTATATGGGTGTGTGAATATTAGCTTCTAAAGTGTGTCCCATGAGGCTCTCGGTCTCGTCCGACGCCTACCCTCCAGACTGACGTCAATGTTAAGCCAATCGACCATGGGTCAGGAAATTGGCGACAACATCAAGAAACTAAGAGGTACACTGAAGAATCTAAGATCAATATGAGTAGTCAAGCTGTTGATCTCAGAGGGATGAAAAGCTTACCAATAAGGAAGGACGCATCAAATATAGAAACAATGGGAGGAGAGACAAGTGCAAATAACGTAGTTAGCCAATCCAGCCACAAGCTGGACACGAGATAAGGAATGACGAAGCATTAACAAGGAACTCACATAATATGTCCCAAATTAAAGCCAGGTCTAGAGGAGAAAGAGCTTAAAGTGACTCTGTTCTCAACTTTAGCTCGGAACAAACTATTTTAATATCACACAAAACTATTTTAATTTCCTCCCGTATCGCATTGAAATTGGGCAAAAAAATAACAAACATAATTCACATTTTGACGGTATATTCCTTCACTCATTGTATTGAAATTGGGCAAAAAAATAACAAACATAATTCACATTTTGACTGTATATTCCTTCACTCATTGTATTGTTCTCCAACCTCGGTTATATAATAGATCTCAATGCACTATACATGAACCACCTTAACGAAAAAAGAAAAAAAAAACACCATAAAAATCACAAAATATGTGCACCAAAACAAAAATGATTACCGTATATGAAAATTTTCACTGATATATTGGGCCTCCATTAACTGTTGGGCTCTCTTATGATCACAACCGGGTGTCATGAAATGTCATGTACCAAAAGCCCAATTATCTCAAGCCATCGGCCCATATATTTGAGAGAGAAGAGATAAGAAAGTGGTAAAAAACTAACCACCGAGTAATTTCCAATACACGTGTATATTTTGGTGAAGTCAGGGCCTATGCCAAATATCGGAGCTGAGGCATCGATGTAGAACGAAGAAATCGAGAACCAGTTGATACCGATTCTCGAAACTAATGATCGATGTAGGACGAAGATCGAGAATCAATCAATATCGATTCTTGAAACTGATGCTTGATGCCAATGCAAGCATTCATGTCGATGCGAATGCCCGGTTCATCTCTGCAACCGGCCAATGGAAACGATCCATGTGGCATGTGGATTAGATTTAAAAAATTTAATCTTTTTAAGAATTCGATTACTCTATTATTTTATCCAAAAATCATTATTTAAATAAGAAAACATAACAATAACATTATTATCTTTTAAATCTTTCACATAAATACACTACCCTCATTCTAATATTTTTTTTGCTCAAAAAAAAAATACACTACTCTCATTAATAGTTTTTTATTTAAATAATGTATTTATTAATCTAGTTTAACTTTAGAAAAAATAATATTTTAATCTAAATATTTCAAAAAAAAAATTAATCTAATAATTACCAAAGACATCTCCGACAGAATTTAATTTTTGAAACAATGCATCACAAAAGCATTTCTATTTAAAAACTAAGCAACACTATTCTGATTATGTTTTGCACAGATAAAATCTAGACAGCTAATTAGAGGAGTGGGCCTAGAGCCCAATTACATAATATCTGGACTGATAATTGGAGGGGTAAGCCAGG
>JAYMTN010002071.1:0-11632 GCA_036897425.1 Erodium trifolium | reverse complement strand
TAATAAAGAATTAAATAAAATAGCAAAATATAAATTAAATAATCCAGTCAGCAAGGGACTCAATCAGGGACTTAGTAAGGCACTCCCACTGTAGGACACAGTTTTTTTTGCTTCCCGCGTCCCTTATTTTGCACAATCAACATATGAGACTCGGGACTCAGGATTCAGTAAGAGTCTTTCCACTGTACATGCTCTTATAGATTCAGAATTCAAAATCGGAAGCGGGAAGGCGTGGTTGCAATTGTGTCAATGTCACCTTTTTAATTCGCTTACGAGGATTGAAGAAGCAAGCAGCCGTTTCAGTTGAAACGACGGCGCTTCAAGTAAGTACCGGCTCCGTAAATGGGCTGGCGGATTTGGCGAGTTAAGCCCAGTTCAGTCTTATTCGGGTGCTGGTGAGCCGAATTGGGCCCTGTGTTCAACCTAAACGTCGTCGTTGTTAAGGCCCGTAGTCAAGGCCCAAGGGACTCCAAAACCCTACAGGTCGAGTAACCCTAGTCCTCGGCTGATAGATATATCAACAAGGTCGGAGCCGCTGGTGTTGGTCTATCTCTGTCCTCAAGCTTGACCTTCCTCTTCCAGATCGACATTCGGTTAATCGCAGAGCAGCGAAGATGAGTCGCGGGGCAGCTACCGGAGCCAAGGGGAAGAAGAAGGGAGCGCCCTTCGTGATCGAATGCTCCAAGCCAGTGGAGGACAAGATCATGGACATCGCATCTCTGGAGAAGTTCCTCCAGGAGAGGATCAAGGTCGGCGGCAAGGCCGGAGCTCTCGGTGATTCCGTCACCGTCACTCGCGAGAAGACTAAGATCACCGTCACCTCTGACAGCAACTTCTCCAAAAGGTACCTTATCTCTTCCCACTGCTTTCATTTGGCATCCATTGGTGTATCTAGAGATAGGTAATGCAATTAGTTTGTTTGTGTGAAATTTTAGCTGAAAGACTATATTTTGTTGCGCTGTGAAGTGGATACATTTTGTGAGGTCTTGTTTTGTGTTGAATGAAATGTGATTTGGACTGTGTTTTTTGCTTCCATTTGTAGCTTAACGATAGGTTCCGAAGCATAGGGGAAAGCTCTTAGGCCGTGACATTAATATCTTAATTTGTTGTGGTAATAGACTGTCAATGTGTAAAATATGCTTTCATATCTGAATTAGAGTTGCACCATTTAGAAGATTCATCAAGATTTTGGGATTTGTTTGAGATTTTTTGTTGGCCACTTAGTTTACTTTCCTTGATGAAAATGGGAAGTGCTGATTGTGCTCATCGCTTAAGTCACATTGTCTGGTAAACAGTCAAGGTTCTAGTTGTTCATAAGCTGCAATGCGTTTGAAACTGAAAATGCTAGTGGCTGAATTCATATGTTTACTTGAGGTAGAGTTGATTGAGTTGTGGATGTTGCCATGTAAAGCTGTAGTAAGGCCATTAGATTATGCTATAATGGACGTGCTTCATACATTATGATGTGCCTTTAGTCTCTTTTTGTTTGATAACTAGTTGTAAGATTTGATGATATGGTATTGGATTACTGTTGCAATAAGGAAATATTGGCATCTTTAAGTCTTGACAGTATCCTTGTTCCATGATTGGGAGAGCAATTCTATAAACACTCGTAGATTTTGATGCAGATCCAGATGTTCTTAATCCAGTATTTTGCTGGTTAGGCCAGAGCAGATCACCTTAATCCGAAATATCAAATTGTTTGCGTTTATTGCAACCGCACATAGCTTGTCAATTCAACTTTCTGGCGTGTGTTTGCAGGTATCTCAAGTACTTGACCAAAAAGTACTTGAAGAAGCACAATGTGAGGGATTGGCTTCGTGTGATTGCTTCCTACAAGGAACGCAATGTTTATGAGCTACGGTACTTCAACATTGCTGAGAATGAGGGAGAGGAAGAAGACTGAGGATCCAGTTCTGTATTTTTCTCATAATCATCCATTTGGTTTGTAGTTGAACAACCTTTAATTCAGCTGTCTGTTTTATGTACTCTCCAAGTTGTTTCGTATTCCTTTTAGGCTTCTGGTCCAGAAGTATTAGATATGGTTAATACAAAACACCTTTTCTCCTTGTGATTTTGGATCCTATTATAGACTGAGGATTATCACTCACTTTTTATACTCATCCTGATTCTCAAATGCTATTCATCCACGACAATGGTTTTTTCATTTGTAGAGTGTTTGATTTATTACTTGAGATTTTGAGCACCATGAGGCTTTTTCTCCTAGTTTTGGTTTTATCATTACTTAAGTCATTGGACTTGAATATTCTTGTTAGGGATAATGTCACAAAAAGTACATTGAACTTGAAATTATCATGTTTAATCTGATTGTGGCATGTATAATGCTCTACGACTAATTGAATGCAAGAAAGCAATCTGTTGGTGCAGTTGTGTTTTCTTTCTCACCTTTTCAATACTGATTGTGATGACAACGGAAAGCAAATAATACATGTCTTGGACTCACATAACCTTTAGATTTTACAAAAATAACGAAATTCTAAGAAATTGAAATTATTGAGATACAGCTTTGAAGGACACATGGTGGCAATTGTGCACCAGCATTGTAGGAATCATTTACTGCATTTATTATTTTATTTAGCATCTTCACATCTCTTCTATTTAGGAGTTGTGCATTTAGACCAGTACACCACTTCCCTACCATTGTTGCATCTTAATTGATAGGGGCTTCTAATCTTCCTAGAGACATTTTTGACATTGTTTCTTTAATCATAACAATAATAATGTCTCGATATTAACATATGGTCGATAACTAGTTCTTAACATTATCAATGCCCGAGCACCAATGTTGTCCGCCACATCCAAATGGAAAAGTATTCTTGCTCAAATAGTACAAATGGATTTTCTCACATCCTAAGTTGCTCTCAACCTAGGCTCACCCATAAGTTGATCCTAAATATGGGTCCAGAACTGTCGTTCACAAAAGAGCAAGTGATGATCATAAAAGGCTAAAAGCTCCCATATTTCAGCATGTTTATTTGGTACCAAAGTAAAAGTTTCAGAGGCACATTCTCTTTAAACAACAATCTCTACTTCCAACATCTAACAGCTACAGTTTTGGAATCATAATAAACAAATTGAAAGCAGCCCACATTCTGGGTGTAGCATCATTCTTGTTCTCAACACGGAACAAGTTGCTGCTTGTGCAAGAACACCACCGGCTTAAGCTGTCACAGGAGCAAGATCAACTTTCGTTTTTGAACTATATTTCTTGGTGATGAATCTGAAATAACAAGTGACATCAAATTGTTAGTAACTAAACACCGCACTTGGTTTCTAGTTGACATGATGTGAAATTACCTGAAGAAATCCCTCCACATTAGCTCGTGTATCAACCAGTTAGTTCCAGCACCAGATGAGCCATCGTTGCCATCATTGTTGTTGAATGCAGCAGTGATTGAGCTGCAAATCACAGACGGGGTAGTCTTAGAATAGCTTCAGAATAATCACAGAAGGACTTGAAAAGTAGACAAGTGATTTGGTGCATACGTAGTAGCTGTTTTCTTGAGCTCGTCAAACACGGTACGGGGAGAGATGCATCCATTGGTCAGCCATGGAGAAATTTTGCAGGAGAAGGTAGCACCATAGATGGAATTGTTTCCATCTTTAGTTCCCTTTTGAGTTTGTGCTTTGCACTCAGCTGCAAATGTTTGAATCTTGTGTATAGCCTCAGACTCTCCTCCTACCATAGAAGCATTAACGCCCGACTTTGCCTCCTGAATGATAACAAATTATTACATTAATCATCCGAGCAAGTGAAGAAATAAAGATCCAAGAACTTTACTTCTCTTGTATGTATACTATACTAGTGATGGTAAGCATCACTTAGAAATTACTAGTTAATCTCCCTAGTCTACAGAAGAATGGCCTGAAAAGATATTAGATTTAGAGCAAGAAATGAAACGACGTTCCATTAACATCTCAAAATGGCTGATTCGATACTAGCAACTATTAACTAGTTAGGCAAAAATTGACTTTGATCTACATTAACCCAGCTGAAGAACAACTCATGTAATATATGATCTACATTAACCCAGCTGCAGAATATGCAGTGTAATCTGATCTAATTTTAACTCTGAACACACATATGCATAGCAATTAACTATCTATATTCACAGCACAAACCACTGAACCAAACTGACCATGTGCAACGTCCAAGTAGCCCTTTGACAACCCAAAGAGTAACACTAGATGGAACCAAAACAAGATCCAAAAGAGTTTCACATAAATAGCCAACTCTCTTGTTTCGATATTTTTCACATAAATAACCCACTTTATAATTCAAGAGTTTCAAGAATACAAATAGTCATCTAGTACCTTAAATTTCTAGATCAAGTACTAAAGGCTTTTGCTTTGTCTTAATGTTCATCTTAGTTAATTATTGATCCTTTCCTCAACAGCTTTTCAATACCAAATGCAAATGTGACCATTTGAAAAGGCACACAACACAACAAACAGCAGCAAAGCAAGAGGATTGAAAATCACAATGTAGTAAGTGCAAACCTGAGTGAGACCCAAATCCATGAGAGTAGGAATCTCCCCAGCCTCGACGTCTCCCCGAGCAGGCTTCCCCTTCAACTGATCCAATGCTGCAATTGTCTTCCTGACCTCCAATCCCTTGGCCTTCTCCCTAAACCCGCCAAAATTAGTGGGCATGTCCTCCATTTTGAATGGCAAATCATCCACATGGTGCAATGTGCTTCCCCAGAAGTACTTCATTTCCAGTCCCTCCTCCTTCATTGCTGCTTCAATCTTCTGCTCTCTCTTCACCTCATCATGAGAAACCTCCATATGAGCATACACAGCCTCAGCTCCGACCTCCTTGGCCAGCTCAGCCAAAACAGTCTCGGGCTTGCCAATTCTGACCACAAGCTCGGACCCTCTTGCCTGGAGGCTCTTCCTGAGGTCCGCCACCGCTTCAATCACGAACGAGGCTCGGTGCGAGCCTGTCGACGAGGATTTCCCGTAATCCTTGGGATCGAAGCAGTAGACGTTGAGGACGGACATGGACTCGTTGTTGGCCGAGTTGAGGCACTCGTTATCCTGAACCCGAAACTCATGGCGCAACCAGACGATGGAAGCTCGACGAATTCCGGCCGCATTGGACGGGTCTAGAGGCCGGCGAGGACCCAGAGAGAGCGGATTCTGGAGAGGATTGGCGGAGATGGTGGATTTGTAGGAGCGCTTGGAAGGGGCGGAGACGGAGGAGGAGGCCCAGGAGAGGTGGGTCAGAGCGAAGGCTTGGGATAGAATCTTGACCTTGCTCTTGCGCGGAGGGGACGCGAACAAAGCAGACACATTGGATTGACCAGTGAAACAGCTGGGGAGGACGGAGCCGAGGGTCTGAGAGAGAGAAACGGTAGCGAAAGGAGCGTCGGAGGAAGAGGGAGCCGCAATGGCAAGTGGGTTTTTCTCGTCGGAGGAATTGGGCTCGGTGACATTGGGATCCATTTCGGGAGGAGATTGTTGGGAGGTTGAAGAAGAAGAAGATAAGTTCTTTGTGGGTTAGTGGTCTCTTGGTGCTGACTGGTTTTGAGTGAGGCCTTTCTGGGAATTTAGAGCTGTTGGGTCTAATATTCGTTTTATTAACCATCCTGCCCTTCTTCAGCGACCGCCCCCACCTAACATTTTGCACTCAACTTTCAACCTTTTCGCAGCCTTCGTTCTCATTTAATGGGGTGTTAGACTATCCGCAGTGATCTCGATTCGTGGCTTGATCGTGTCGTCGATTAGTACGGATTATAGGTTTTCGACATCGAATTTGCATTGCAGAGTCGGGTCGACGTCAAATCTTCGAAATCGTGTAATCGACGTGGAGGAATCTACAGACCTTGACGCCGGTCCATTCGACAGATTCGGGCCCAGCCGAATCCGGACCCAACGAATCGTGCCTGACGCGTGACAAGAGTTTCAGGTTTAAAGTTCGGTGCCAACTCTTCGTTTCTTCACGCATGCACGATTCCTCTGCAACTGTCGCCGACATTTCTCCACCCACGACATTCTCACCACCGCTGTTTCTCCACACACGACATTCTCACCACCGACGTTTCTCCACCGGCCTCATCACTCATGAAATACTTCTAGGAGGAACCACACCTTCCATGTGAGGAACTTCTCTTTCTTAACTCCTTCAAGACAAGTTTTCAAGTATCAGGTAAAAGAAAAGAATTCGGGGATCGAGACTTACTTATAGTTATGGGTATAAATGAGTAAATGAGTCGGTCCGATTGATTATTAAATATTATAATTTGTTATATCTAATTCGAGCTTAAGACTAGACTTGTTTAATAAACGACCGAAGTCGAGCCAAAACTTTCATGGCTCACGAGCGAACTCATTTAATATTAAATTAAATGTAGTATTTGTATAAAAAAACAATTATTTATAGGATAAAATAAATTAGAGGAGTCGAATTTGAGCTTGAGTATTTAATTTTAAGTCAGTTGAAATCTCGACATTAATGTAATTAGAAAGGTTATTTTTTTTATTATGATTATCATCAAGACTCGGTTGAAAATAAATAGAAGATTGTATAAATGACATGATCATATTTACATCGGGAGATATTTTTTAATTGTATCAACAATAAAAACATTTTACAACACTTTCTAAGACATGAAATCTAGACTTTACTATGTCTACCGGATAGTCATTTATACTTTTATTGTCATTAATTTTTTACGTTACTTATTATTTGTGTACAGAATTCTTCCGTGTTTGTTTTGGGTACTATGGTGGTTTGCTAGGGGTTTTTTTCTTTGAATTTAAAGGTTGTCAAATCTGGATAATATAGACCTCATTTTCAACTTGTGGTTCATGGTAGTCAAATATTGGTGGTAGACCTTCATTTGTTAGTTCATTTATTGTTGGTGTTTCAGTTGTGTTGTATTGTGGTTCTGGTCTGGTTTTGTTGGTGTTTCTGTTGGTTATGTTCTGTTGGTCTGAAGCGAGACCCCTTCATGTAATTTATTTGTTGCTTCACTTTATTGATCGCTGTTGATTAAGGTTTATTCATGGAATGCTCATTAGCTTGTATTTCACATTCAAGCTCAGTGTTTACTTTTACTTCAAAGATTGAGTTCTTTATATATATATAAAAAAATAGTGTCCCCTCCCATTAAAAAGTTGGTTCCACCATTGCTGATAACCTCTTTCATCGTCCACAAGGACCATAACAACCCAATGTTCTCCTTAGTCTCAGGTTTCGGAAGATTCCATGCGGAGCAGTGTTGTTGAAACACATAAGATGATTACCGGATACCGTTTGTGCACAAGGTTTTAGGGCATGGGGACTGGTCATAATAAAACCCAACTTCCAAGACTTGATTGAACGAGAAAGGTAGTATTTTGAAATATATATACTCAAATCAAACACCGGTACTTGTCTTCACTTGACATATACAGACAAAAAAAAGTCCAATTATATACTCAAAAACCAACAACTTGTCACTTGTGTGGAATGTTGATAAACCTTTCCCACCCACCATGACTAGCTACCTAACCCAAAACCGAAAAGTTTAGTTTTAGCTAGTGTTGACTTTCAGAAGAGGTCAACTAGTACAGAGGAACTGAAAATGCGCAAAGGAAGTGTTTGGATACAGCCAAAGCACTAACGATTCTGTTTACATCCAAGAACATCTTGTTGTTAAGCGGGCCAGGCCGTACCTTTAACCAACTATTTGGGTTGGGCACCGTCATATCATTTGGGCCTTCTAGTTCCGACAGATGGTCCTCATTGGGCCGGGGTCAACCTCTTGTAGACAGGTTGATTTTTGTACACCATAAGTACACCGATCATTAATTAACAATATGTAATGAAGTTATGGATAAGGATTAACTTAAGCAAATAATTATAAGCACATTAAGAACACATAGTAGCAGAGCAGTGGTGTATAGGGAGGAGAGACTTGCTTACGTATGCAGATGTAGCTGTAACTTGTAAGACGTGGACGGGAGACAGAGGGGTGAGGAAACCCAGGTTGGAGGAGGGGAGCACGTGCGGATAGCCGTTGGGAGACGGATCTGCACGTGCCCTGCTTCTCCAACTGGAGCTGCCCACCCAAATCCAAATATCCAACAGAGGAGAGAATGAACACAGTAGCTCCATAGATAGATTGAGTTGCTGAGTATTGTGAAGAGTGCAAGGTTGAGTATTTATAGGGGAGCTATCAGCTATGGCTTATGAGCAATTGAGTGATGCACAAGTCTCCGTGCCAGGTCAGACCACCCACTTAATGAGTATGGTTCAGAAGTAAGAGATCTCTGAGACCAGACACACACCATAGATAGCAGTTATTGTCTCCCTCTCCCCACTCTCAAATTTAGTGCTCACTATTTCAGGATGGCGATGCCACGGATATATTTTGTATTTTCGACTCCATTTTTTATTTTCTCTTGAACTCGTTGGTGACCCCAAAACTGTTGAGTCCTTAAAGCGATGAATTTATTTAGATTATTTTTTTTCGAAAGAGAAGAATCTCTTATGTCATGACATGTGATGCAAGAATAAAATGTGAAGAGTGCACGAAGGCTTTGCGTGTCGGGCGCTGGCTTTTGAGTATGGTAGTGAGTGTTATTGAGACTTGAGAGAGAGACCAAAGAGATCTCAGCTCAATACATAGCCTAGGCCAGATCATGATTCCCTACTTGGAGTATAGCCCTCAACTTTTCCCCTCGGAATAAATCTACTTTGCTTACTAGGGTTGATTGGGTGGCCAAAATATGTATTACTTATCGTATGATCCATTGCTCGAATCTTTGTAAGAGTGTGTGCATCGCCAAGTCGTTGATCAGGTTTCAACGTTGGGTTCGACGATTTCGTTGTTAACGTCAATCAGCGTTGTCGTTAAACGAACTATCGTCGAGCTCAGCGACTCGTTTAGCATTTAAGCGAATGAGCGAGTTGTAGATATCACTGACTCTACGAAAAAATGACACAACGACGGTGGGTTGTCACGTGATGTCCGCTCCGCGCTCCGGTAGTGACACATGGAGATTCGGCACGGGCTTTTGACCAGTCATCACTGCTTCTATGCCAAGACTATGAGGGTCTTCAAAAAAATCAAATATAATATTTTAGGATCCCACGGCATACGAGCACATGATGAAACGGGCGGATATGCAAGCACACTATGCTTACATGGTTGAAGAGGCTATTAAACAAGAGCGTAGGCATTTAAAAAGGGAAGATCGGTGGACGGTCATCGACCGACAACATCATGAAGCTAAGGTGGTGAACGATTAATGCAAGATTATTTCGTTGAGCGTCCCATCTATAACGGAGCTATGTTTCGATGTCTTTTCCAGATGAGTCGCAGACTTTTCCAACGCGTGATGGAGGGAATGGTGTAACAAGATGATTATTTTCAACAAAAAGTATTCTCTCAGGGTGATTCCGTATCAAAAATGCACAACCGCTTTATAAATGCTAGCTAACAGATGTTCCGAAGATTCCCTAAAAGAATCGATGAGGATGGGTGCATCGACCATCCTGCAATGCGTGAAGCGATTTCGTCATACGGTCAATGTCCAATTCGGTGCAGAGTACATGAGGTGGTCGAATACTGCTGACATATCGAGGTTACTTGTTAAAGGCGAGAGGTGGGGTTTCCCACGCATGATTGGAAGCCTTGATTGCATGCACGAGGAATGAAATTTTTTCTGATGGCCTGGATGGGACAATCCATCCGAGGTGATCACGGTCGATCTACTATCATGCTTGAACCAATTGTATCACGCGATTTATGGATTTGTCACACATTCTTTAGTACAACTGAGTCGAACAATGATATAGTTGTGCTGAATGATTCACATTTTTTCACAAAAGTGATACGAGGCGAAGACACCCACGTTCAGTACGGAATCAGTCGTACGATCTATCACCAAACATATTATTTGGTTGGAAGAATTTTCCTACTTGTTCTAGGCTTGTTGAAGACCACATCGATGCCACTTATGACTAAGGACTAGATGTTTTCCCAAAATCAAGAAGTTGCGTGAAAGGATGGGGAGCGAGCCTTCAGAGTTTTCAAGCCCGATGGCATATCATCACTAGGCCAACTCGTATCTAGCATCAGAAAGACTTTAACGTTATCATGAATTATTGCATCATTCTCCACAACATGATTGTAGAGGACGAAATGGACACGTACGATATCTCTTATGATTTCATTGATGAGGTCGATCCTAAAATGTCGGCATGGGAACCCACATGAGCGACATGCTGGTACACTCCCCGATTTCACATTTATTTTATCCAACTTCAACGACCTCCTCAATGTCCAGATGCATATATAACTCAAGTACGATCTTGTGGAGCACATTTGGTCTTACTTTAACCATAATATAAATCCTGAAGTTTTCAACCCTACATTTTAAGCTTGATGATTTGTATGCTCTTATTTATTGTTGGATATTTTTGTCTTTCGTTAGGTTGATTACTATTTCTAGTAGTTTGTTGCATTATTGATTAATATTATTGTCGTTCTTATAAGGTATGGACACATTCCACGGAGATTTTAAGCTTTTAGTAAAATATATTAAAACTCAAAGTTACCACCTCTATACCAGCCTCTTCAAATGTCTTCATATTTTAACACATCTCCCTCCTTAAGCTTTTGGACAACATCTCCCCATCTAGCGTCGGTCTTGAGAAGCCATGAGTATAGGTCCTTGGTCGGATTTTGACTCATCCTACGGAAGCGACACATGAGAGCATTAGTCACCACCACGTGGTCCCACTCTGTCTCTCCACATACCCGAAGAGTTGTACCAATCGCCTCAAACGAAAGAGGATGATGTTGAGCCGCCGACGCAAGAGAAGGAGCCACCGAAAGACACATTTCCGTTGACTCCTTTTGATGAAGAAGTACCACCAAAGCACTTTGGTCCACAATAGGTAGCACCAGAACACTTTGGAT
The DNA here is from genome assembly GCA_036897425.1 of Erodium trifolium. Lineage (NCBI taxonomy): Eukaryota > Viridiplantae > Streptophyta > Magnoliopsida > Geraniales > Geraniaceae > Erodium > Erodium trifolium. Next base: position 695 of record JAYMTN010002071.1, on the reverse strand, counting down.
CACAAGAGGTAGCACCAGAGCACTTTGTTCACAAGAGGTGGACCAAAAAACACCTTCACACCGACAAACATCACCACCACTTGCAATAGGAGAGCCAGCACCGCCTCGTGATCCTTCCGACCTGTGTAACTGTAACACATGTTCTAAAACACTTATTTAAGTGCACTATATTTGAATTTAAAGTTATATTAGTAAATATTGTTTTCAGCTAGTTAAGCTTGGCGATAAAAAGAAAATTTGTTATTATGTAATACTGGCAAGAGAAATATTGTAAATAGCTTATCAACTATTTGATAATAAATAATAGACCTCCCCACGTGAGAAACGTTCTGCACAGGGGAACCGCCATGGCTCTGCCCTCTCTCTCCTCAAGCCGCTGGCGCCGTCCACAGATCCGCCCTCTCTCTCCTCACGCTGCCGTCGTCCACGGCTCCACCCTCCCTCTCCCCACGTCTACTACTAGCCATCATGCTTGCATTCATCGAGGCCATCGTTGATCCACCTCCCTCGGACAATCATCCTCTCAAGCGAAAAGGCCTTCAGATGATCCCTTTTTCCGGTGAAAACCAGGTACGACTCTCAAAACAATATAGCCGATGGATTTGGGATCCGGGAGGTGGGGCGATAGGTTGGGATCTGTCTCCACGACACCCAAAGTCGGGCATCTCGACGCTGAACAAACCTTTGTGGGTCGA